>JAEPRC010000271.1:1699-51976 GCA_016758945.1 Mucor plumbeus
AATAACATTTCCTATTTTGTTCTGACGGTCTCAAACAGTTTTTGAGAGAATTTTCTCGACCTAATACATATTGTGAAACATTTGTTAAAATTCTATCTAATTAAATGCAAAATTTAAAACTGTATAAAAATATTTAGTACGCTTTCTTAACTTTGTAGTTCATGAGTAATTAAATCATTTTGTTTTTTGGATCATTTTTGGATTAATTTATCACACTATGAGAAAAAACGCGAAAATGGCAATTTTAAAATTTGCAGTTATTTGTTTTTTTACTTACGATTGTTATAAAGTTATATCTTTCTAATAATATCTTCACGTAAAACAGTTTCTGCAGCGAATGTCAGTAGTTTTTTTTTTTTTTTTTTTTTTTTTTTAGAAAAGTTGTAGTTCATACCTCGTTTTACGTTGGTTTCCCGTAGTGTGTGCAGTAAAATAAGAAAATAAAAGCTTTGAAAAGATACAGGTTAAATTCTTCTTTATTCAAAATATGGATAGTTGTGTAATACGTCTATGTTTCTACTCTATTTATATTATTTGTAATTTCATTATGTCTGGCAGCTTGTACGGTAACTACCAGTAATCCATCTGAATTAGGAATTACAGAATTACTAATTTGGAGCATTTGTTAAACCATAATGTTTATCATGCATATCAGACCATGCTACATTTCATGCGTCTATTCAAGCTTTTTATTAAACACAAAAGTATGATTCTATTTTATTCATACGATATCCATAATGTTTATTCTTTTGATAAATTTATTAGTTTGTTTGTGATTTAAGATTTATATTGAGCTTCTTGATTTACATAGTCAAGATGGTCTTTTAATGTCTGTTTTCTTTGACATATTTGTTAAAAATCCACATAGAACGATCCTTACTTTGGTCTATGTGTTTTTTTTCGGTTTATTTTATGGTTCTACTTGTTTTTATTTTTATAATTCAGTTTATTTTATTGTATGTTACGTTACTTATATTTTTCATATTTATGATTAAATCTATTTCATCTCTATTTGAATATTAAAACATAGTTTTATTTGAGACGACGTTTGATTTCTTATATGTGGAAATAGTATTTTAGTTCAGCACAGTGTGATCAAACAATTTTGGGCTCACTTAGTATTTTAGTTCAGCACAGTGTGATCAAACAATTTTGGGGCTCACTTAGTATAAGTTTTAAGCTGCAATGTGAGCTATTATTTTGATTATCTCGACGAAAAATCAATATCTTTTGATAAAACAAAAAGGGCATAATAGCTTTCCATAAAATCTATTTTGCACTTAGACAAAATCGATCTATCAGAATTACAACATTCCAAAATTAGAAAATCTTTGACAGATCTAGGATTTTCCATTGTTCCATAACTGGTTCCTGTCTATCAGGAACTAAAAATGAAACATAGCTTATAGCAATACTATTACTGAAACGTAACATATTACATATCTATACATTTATCAATTAATAATCATTTATACTATTATTTCTAATGGATCCCTGTCCATTAAATCTTATCATTAATATCCAATAACTATATAAACCCCTATTCAATCCATCTTAATAAGCGGTACTTTTGACGTTGAATTTATTTCATACAATTCTCGATAAATCAAAAATTAACATTTCAATTTTGGCGCTCAACTTTTTTTCACCAATTTAAGTCAGTTTAATCAATATTGCGCCAGTATACCAATATTTTTGTATTGATTCATTTATTTTCGAATAAATACCAGCTGCACATAAAGGTTAGGCACATTTTTGTTAAAGATTTGTCATGAGTAGACCCAATGTTGGGTGAAAAGATTCGAAAACTATATAGTGTTTCAGATAGTTTTTGAAATTTTTTATAAAATCAAGTAATGTGGGCCAAAATTGAATTTTAAAGTTGCAATTAATGTGTAGTGAATATACAAATAATGTAATATCCTGACTTCATTAGCTAACAGCTGTTTTTGTAGAGCTTAGCACAAGTTTTAAAAAAAAAAAGTCTTCCTCTGCTTAAATAAAAATAAGTAAAGCAAACAAGAAAATGCTCAAAGTCAATGGATATTGATCCAAATGGACTGAAAGTTTTAATATATATACTGCAGCTGTAGCAGTATTTATGACAATAATTTTAGCATTTTATTAAATTGCTAGTTAAATCGTAGGCATCAATCAGCCCCTTTTTTGAGTAGGATTTATGGATTAGTAGCATAGTATTTCAAATTAGAAATAGCGCTAAATCAACCAAACCTAGTATACATGGTAATGACAATTACCATAATCAATAAGTAATAATAACCTCTTTATGTATAATCAAATTTGTAAAACAATGCAATTTATATCAGTATTTTTTTTTTTTTTTAAAAAAAAAAAAACCATCAAATATCCAACATTGATTTCAATAACTATGCATGATTATTACCAAAAAGCATTATGAATTGTAATTTTTTTTTGTTGAAATGGGTTATTGTATTAGACAGCCAACAATAAAAAAGGATTAGATGATATCATTTGTGTATGTTGAAGGATTTTTTTTAAGAAACAGGACCAATAGATGAGTTAAAATTTCGGATGAAATGGGAGTAAGAAAGCTGTTTTAGATGAATCTTCTACTTTTAAGCAGTGAAAATGCAAAATCAAGTATTTGAAGGATCTATTTTAGCTTATGAAAGACAGTAATTAAGGACGAAAAAATTAAATTCATTCGACACAACCCCAATACGCTAATATATTTTTTGATTGAAAAAGCAATACGTATTATATATTTTTAAGAAAATCTTTTCTCTCGATATAAAGGTTGGTGTTTTCATTTTACTATTCGGTAAGGATAATTTGAGTCAATAATGAGTTTAAACCACGCATTTTTCGTTAATCAGTACATTTGGAATAAAAATGAATGGTAGATTTTCTAGGAAAACGTAAATAAGGCACAATGCATCGGAGGAATACATGTCAAAAAATAGCGTTTGCGGAAAGGAAATTATTCGATCAGATTATATTAAGATTATCATGGTAGTTTCGAAATTCAAGCAAATGCGAAATATCAACTTGCAAAAGAATCCCAGCCAAAATAAATTAGGATCAATTATTCTGTACACTGGGAACCTAATTCCCTACCTTGTATATGGTATCCTGTTACACCAATCTCGTTTAACTTCTATAAATAATTATACCTGTATTAATATCGCAACAATGTTTTGTTATTACGAAAATATAGATCAGGGATGCATTTGTTGCTATCCGACACATTGATGTTACCAATTTATATTGCAAAATTTAGAATTGCCCATCAAAGATAGACATTGTAACCCAATAACCTTAATCAAGTTGTATGTATCAAAAGTCATTTATTTAGCATTCATTTCGGAGTACAGATGCTCGATAGACGAGAAAACTGGGTAGATTTATTTTTTTCTTCCTTACTTCCTTGCAAAGAAAACGCTTCCCTTTTTATATAATTAACACTAATGTACCTTATCTTTTGGGTGCTGGCGATATTGATATGTACTTTTAAAGTGACAGCTTATGAGCAGCATTGCATTGACCCCGCCAACTGTCAGTTCTACCCTGTTCATGGTTGCTATGCTACAGATGGTGGCCTTGTATGCAAAAACAGAAGTAAGGCATATTTATTAAAAGTAACTAAAGCAAAACAGCTAATATTTATAATTCAAGATAAAGGAGGATTTGAAGTGAGCATAGACCCTTTATATACGATTTTTTATTCACCTTTCAACATAAAAAATGATACTGGCTTACCTTGCTTTACTGTACCAATTACTGACGAATTAATTAATTATGTCGACTTTCGAGGACCCAAAGTAATGGATGTTTATGATTTAGAACTTATTGGTAATTGTAGTAGTATGTCTTATTGTGATAAACATACAAAAACTTGCCAGCCAAAACAACCTTTAGATAGTCCATGCCAATACAATATGCAATGCTATTTTGGCATTGATGGTATTCCTGGTTACTGTGCAAACAATACTTGTTCTATTAGACAAGATATACCGCAATATTATTACAATGCGCCAAGATGGACTATGGGAGACCAATGGCAATCAGCTGTCATTGCTGTATTGATTACAGGTGCAGTAGCTATTGGTTTATTAATAGGTCGTGCTCAAGTCAAGAAACTTGTAAACAAATTTAAAGACATGATGGAAAAATGGCAAAATCCGGATACCAGTATACCAGCTAGTATGCCATTTGTAGCTACTGAAGAAGCTTGGAATCAACATCACAATCAGCAAAAGAGATGGTGGAAACAAGTTCCAGGCATGAACTGGGTGTATAGCCGAATAAAACGTGGAGGCGGTGATAATGATCAATACTATCAATTAGATAATCGAGGAGAAGAACCACCACCATATAGAGCTGATTAAAGCATTACAAAAAAAAAATTATTCCCATTCTTTTCTATATATTTTATCATTAAATTCTTTCTTTTATTATTATTATTGTTATTATTATTATATTTATATACATGAATTCTCATCATCATCAAGACGAACATCCCATGCCTTATAATGTGATTGCATATCATAATCTTTAAAATTAAATGTTTTGTTTAGGGTATCTTCTATTTGACTCAAAGCCATATCTTGAAGACTATGTCCTTTACTACCATCGCCTTTAGTAGTGGGCAAAATAACCGTAGAATCGCCTAGATGAAGTAAACCAGATGTTCTCGGTGGTAAATGTGCCATTAAATCTTTCTCATCCGTAATTCGAATTGTATCAACTCTTTGATACGATAATGTTTTTAAAAAAGACTTGTTACCTACTCGAGGGGAATGGATAGCACAAACAGTAATTGGTCGATTCATAAGTAATTTAGTTGACCTTAATGACGAAGCACATAATGCTGCAACAGCTACATATTATTTTTTAGTATATATTGATATAATACACACATTTTAAAATGCTTACCACCGCCTAATGAATGTCCCACAATGACTACCTTGAAATGAGATGGTAAAGCTCCACAAAGACGCATTAGTAATGTCACTACTCTCATTTCACATCGGTTCCAAGCAACTAATGCGCAATCCAATACCCAAGGTGATATATCTTCTTCAATTTCATGTTGTTTTCGTTCATTAATAGGTGGACGAGATGTGATTGTTTCGATTTCAAGCCATGGAACAGCTGCAAAAGAGGCATTTTCGAACATTGTGTGCGACAACGAGGACATTCCTGGAAATGTAACTAAAATTTCCTCGTTTTCAGTATCTACTGCAACATATCCATATTTTTGTGGTGCACAATTATCTTGATAGTCTTCATCTTCATTGTTGTCATCTTCCATAATTTCATCATCATCTTGACCAATTTCCTGCTCAATTCCAGAAAATTCACTAATGCTACTTATACCACTAGATGACATTGTTCTATCAGGAGGGATATACTGAAATGCAGAGAATGCATGTGGTTTCTGTCTTCGAGCGATCGAATCAAACAGCACTTTTCTGTCAGGTTGAATAGCAGAAGACATAAATTTATCTTCATTTTCTCTTTCTTTTTGCAGTTTTTTAGCATCATTCATTTGCGCAACATTTGTTAAAGTTGTATTGTATTGAGCATAAGATACTGGAAACATGATAGATTGGCTTGTTGAAGCATGTGAAAATAATCTTGCTGTAATAGTGCTACCAAAAGCACCTTCTTGTGGTTGCTGTTTAATATATTGGATAATCGTTTGAAGACCTGTAGTGACAGGACAATCAGCGCATTGTATATTTACTAATTCACCGCTCATGCTCTTTGTGTGAACAAAAGATGAAGGCGGAGATGGCTCTTGGTTTAGCTGTTGTATCACCAACAATTCATGTGTACATAACGGGATATAACGACAATATCGCTTCAATCGCAGGTAATAAGAATCAGGTATAACTTCATATGGTAATTGAGATAATGTGTTATAATCCACAGGGCCTTCAGGTGAAGGAGGTAAAGGCTTGGCCACTGGAATGTAGGCTGCTGCTTGTAATAGTAAAGCTTTTGGTAACATGAAAATGCACTGACGATGTGGTACTACCAGAGATTTTCTTCTTTGCTGTACAAAACGAATCAATCTTTTACCAATGGATTTGGTTGTTTGTGTTAAACTTTGATGTGTCAACATGATACCTAACATTGGAGATTGGAATAAACTAGCAGCGGTATAAGATAAAAGATCCTGTTCTTCCTGTAATTGCTGAATAAGCCAAGCATATTGTTCCACAGTTAAGTGGAAAATTTTCGTGTGCTTCGCATCGGGGTTGGTACCTAAAGCAACTTGTGCTCTTTTAGGTTCGTAGTGAACATAAGCTTTCTCCTGTTGAAATAAACTAGTAGAGTTCATGGATTGACTAGGTAAAAAACTAAGATTGGGATGCAACAAAGTGATAGGACCTGTTTGTTGCTTATTATGAATTTCTGTTGTTAACGTTACTGCTATACCATCTCTTGAAAAGCTGTTTGGTTCTGGTTCCTTATTGTTTTGTTGATCTAAAAATTGCTCTTTGTTGTTATTGTTATTGTTATTGTTATTGTTACTGCCCCTTAAAAAAGATTTTACGCCTTTGAAAAACCTTTTTGGTGAAGAGTTATGGTATTTTTCTTTAGCCATGAAATGAAATAAAATCTGATGAAAAAAAGAAGAGAGAAAGAAAAGTAATCATATAGATTTTTTGTATTATTTATTTTTATCCTCAAGTAGCAAGTCGTGCCATGTTTTTTGTACTCTTTGTGTAAAGTATCTTATTTACAAACACGGAAAAAACTTGTTTGAGCGCTCATTTAATAGAAGGAGCGGCAACTTCATTTCGACAGTAATTGATCTGGCAGAAGCACCATCCATGTAATTTTGGCATGCACATAACTTTATAATAGTTCAATCACTGATATAAAAGCATTTCGTATCTTGTAATTAATCAATAAAAATAAGGGATTTCGAATATCTTTGATAGCGATCGTTAAAATTAGTAAGAAATATCACAAATAGTTGAAGTATTCTGTATTGAGTTGCAGGATTTAGTCTTGGCAAAAGGAGGCTTGACCATTGAGCCACAAAGCTGCCTATTTTTGAACGATTGACCGAGTTTTATATGACAGATCCAGGGCCTAATCACACATGAACAATAACTGTGTCAATCGCTATAGAAATTAATTGTCTTTTTTTTTTGGGATAACACATCAATAAAAGCAAATCTTATTCAAACTAGGGCCTTTAAAGAGTTTTTACAGCTGTTAAAATTGCATTCAAATAATAATTTATATTTGTAAAAAATTTTAAATATGTCAAAAGTAGCGTGGTATTTTTTTTATCGAAATATACTCTAAAGGCAGACATAATAGCATGATTTAGAAAGAGGATGCCTTTGGCCATTTTGAAAAATTTACTCCCAGAACCTTTGATTTTACTCTGTTTTACAGTGCTTTTTAATGGTCACAGTTTTTTTTTACAATTTTTATGGATTAGATTAACCAACCTACTATATAATATCCTTTACTCATTATATACCACACTCGAAAGATTAACAGAAAACAAAAAGTCTAACCATGAGTAGTTTATCATATGTTACAACAGCCGGAAGTAGAAGGAAGAGAAAGAATGCAGGCAAGTTACTTTTCGAATTGCAATATCAGCTCAGATTTTTACTTATCAAATTAAATTTATATATAGTTGATATGAGTTTATACGAAATTACAGATAATGGACCTCGAGGCAAAGGACGGCCTTCAAAAGGTGGTGCTGCACTACGTGCAAAAAGATATTACGTAAAAAATCATTTAATGGTATTAGAAAAGAGAAAATTGAAGAGATATATTGTCAAAGTTCGAAAGCATATTGATGAAAATAAGTACGATTCTGCTGCCATCATGACCAAGCTCAAAGAACTTTGTAAAAATCACATACGTCGTCATTTTGAGGGAATGAAAGAGTACGCCATTTTCGAAATTTATTGCATTTTTATCAATTGCTAATTCACATTTATCTAAACAGATGTCAACTTTTATATTTCATTAATTTATCTAGAGAAGATCAATATTTGAAATTTTTGAATGATGAAGGACAATTATTAATGGATACTTTTTTTGAAGATTTATCAGATATACCTCATCCAGAAAGGCTCGAAAAACTTCAAGCAGACATAATGAAGAAACATTCAATGCTTTTATTTCAATTTTGCACTTTGCTCTCAGCGTATTTGTTGGTACATCATATCGAGGACTTAGTACAGAACGAAACATTTGAGAACGATGAGCAAAGGCTGGATAAAATGAAGAATGATTGTCTTGCGTTATATGTAGTCCAATATGATCATATTATTGCTACATATAAAGATGATGAATACCAAACTAATGAAGAAAATAACAATGTTCATGAAGAGGAGACCTATGAAGGAGAATTTAAAGAAGGAGAAGTAGTGGAGGAAATAGAAAAAGAGGAAAAGTGCTACGATAAACAGGAAAGGCCTGATTGCAGCTTAGGGGAGGAAGATTCAAGTAAAAGTGATGAACCAGCGGCAAAGAAAATTAAGAATATTTAATGAATTGTAGTTGCCAAGGCAGCAATATATAAAATGTAATTACGAAGGTTGCACCATGTCAATCCTCTGGCTTTTAATAAAATGCTCACATATAAATTCCCCTCAAAACCATAGAACCTTTTGGTTCTCCATTTTTCCTTCTTTATTTCTAAACTTTTATAAAAAATGACTTATTTCGACACCCTTGCTCGCTCTTATGTTGATGTTGATATCTCCAAAGGTATCGACACTCAACAGTTCCTTGAGGCTACCGAAGGTCTTGTTAAGCTTTTCGGTAAGTGTCACTTTTTTCAAACTATTTACTAATTATTGAGAGTATCTGATTAATTCAATTTTAAAGATTTACTCGGTTCTGCTGCTTTCTCTGTTGTTCAAAACGATATGAACGGTAATATTAAAGTAAGTTTGCTGCATTCTGTAAGAATGGAAAGAGGAGCAAGTTTATTTACGCGCATGGCTTCCTTCTTTTTTCATATTTCATAGAAAATTAGAGAGCGTTTCTTAGCAAACCCTACAGCCAATGCTACTCTTCAAGATTTAACTGCTACCGAAGCACCCGAAAAGAAGAGAGTTGCTACTGAAGGTCTTCTTTGGTTAACTAGGTAATAAATGGGAGTTCTGTTGTGCAAAGTGGTACTTGAAATTAATTGATTTATATATCACCTAAAAATAGAGGTCTTGATTTCACTGCCCAAGCTTTGCGTCGTAGTATGGATAACCCCGCTGAAGAATTAAACATTTCATTCACTAAAGCCTACGAGCAAACCTTGAGAAAGAATCATAATATGCTTGTTCGTCCTGTTTTCTCTGTAAGTCGAAATCCAGTATAAACTATATATCATTTTACTAATGTATTTTTGTTTAATAAAGCTTGCCATGAAGGCTTGTCCTTATCGTAAAGACTTTTATGAAAAGATTGGTGTCCTTACTGATGCCGCTTTTGCTCAAATGAAGCAATGGGTTGAAGCTCTCGAAAATATCATTAAAATCATTCAAGGTGTCTTCCAAGCCAATCCTGCTTACATTAAGGGCATGTAAATAACAATACCCATTAGTAATGATTTTAAAAATAAAGATTAGTTACAATCTACATTTGATACTTGGTATATGTAAATAATAAGCTAGGTAGAGAGGTTTAGATTGATTTTCGGAAAAAAAAATACAAAATTTAAGAAATCCTGTTTACCATTATACTGGTAGCAATGTGCAGTTTTGATTACACGTGGAGTATCTAAATAATTCTCTAAATTTAAATTTTTACATTATTTAATAAAATTCAGGCCTTGAACAAAATTTTAAGCAATGCTACAACAATGAACTGCATTCCACTCACTACACTACTAAGGAACTTACTCTATTTCAACTTTTTGGATGTACATTGATTTGAAAAGTAAGATAATACAATCATTAATTTACAAGAAATACACGATAGGGTAACACTAGTATGAATAAAGCAGAACGAAAACAGATATACTGGTTTCTCCTTTTAAAAGCTAACAGTTATAGCATGAGAGACCTACATGTCCGCTTCCGATTAATGGCAGAAGTAAAGTTAAAATGCTAAGTCTTGCATTTTCAATCAAACACTCCTTTCAAATACAATACAATTAAGTATTTTTTTAGTTGGAAGCTATTAAATAAGAGCATCCTTAACACGTGCCAATATATACAAAAGCATTTCAATAGATTGATGATAGAGAAGCAGTTTATTTTAATTGTAAAATTAGTTTAGCGGTTTTATTCTATCAAAATTCGTATTTTTTAAAGGTTGAAATCTAGCAAGTAGGAGATATCGTCTAAAATTTTGTGTCTTACTGACTACTGACCAGCTGGTAAAGCAATTCGCTTCACAAAACAAAGGTTTACGACTCTTTAGCATTCTTTTTTATATTTCTACCTACAGTGGTTGAAATTAATATTAATTATTCATAGTTTTTTAAAAGACAAATGCAAGACACATTGTGTTACAACTTTGATTATACATAAAGAGGTTATTATTACTTATTGATTATGGTAATTGTCATTACCATGTATACTAGGTTTGGTTGATTTAGCGCTATTTCTAATTTGAAATACTATGCTACTAATCCATAAATCCTACTCAAAAAAGGGGCTGATTGATGCCTACGATTTAACTAGCAATTTAATAAAATGCTAAAATTATTGTCATAAATACTGCTACAGCTGCAGTATATATATTAAAACTTTCAGTCCATTTGGATCAATATCCATTGACTTTGAGCATTTTCTTGTTTGCTTTACTTATTTTTATTTAAGCAGAGGAAGACTTTTTTTTTTTAAAACTTGTGCTAAGCTCTACAAAAACAGCTGTTAGCTAATGAAGTCAGGATATTACATTATTTGTATATTCACTACACATTAATTGCAACTTTAAAATTCAATTTTGGCCCACATTACTTGATTTTATAAAAAATTTCAAAAACTATCTGAAACACTATATAGTTTTCGAATCTTTTCACCCAACATTGGGTCTACTCATGACAAATCTTTAACAAAAATGTGCCTAACCTTTATGTGCAGCTGGTATTTATTCGAAAATAAATGAATCAATACAAAAATATTGGTATACTGGCGCAATATTGATTAAACTGACTTAAATTGGTGAAAAAAAGTTGAGCGCCAAAATTGAAATGTTAATTTTTGATTTATCGAGAATTGTATGAAATAAATTCAACGTCAAAAGTACCGCTTATTAAGATGGATTGAATAGGGGTTTATATAGTTATTGGATATTAATGATAAGATTTAATGGACAGGGATCCATTAGAAATAATAGTATAAATGATTATTAATTGATAAATGTATAGATATGTAATATGTTACGTTTCAGTAATAGTATTGCTATAAGCTATGTTTCATTTTTAGTTCCTGATAGACAGGAACCAGTTATGGAACAATGGAAAATCCTAGATCTGTCAAAGATTTCTAATTTTGGAATGTTGTAATTCTGATAGATCGATTTTGTCTAAGTGCAAAATAGATTTTATGGAAAGCTATTATGCCCTTTTTGTTTTATCAAAAGATATTGATTTTTCGTCGAGATAATCAAAATAATAGCTCACATTGCAGCTTAAAACTTATACTAAGTGAGCCCCAAAATTGTTTGATCACACTGTGCTGAACTAAAATACTAAGTGAGCCCCAAAATTGTTTGATCACACTGTGCTGAACTAAAATACTATTTCCACATATAAGAAATCAAACGTCGTCTCAAATAAAACTATGTTTTAATATTCAAATAGAGATGAAATAGATTTAATCATAAATATGAAAAATATAAGTAACGTAACATACAATAAAATAAACTGAATTATAAAAATAAAAACAAGTAGAACCATAAAATAAACCGAAAAAAAACACATAGACCAAAGTAAGGATCGTTCTATGTGGATTTTTAACAAATATGTCAAAGAAAACAGACATTAAAAGACCATCTTGACTATGTAAATCAAGAAGCTCAATATAAATCTTAAATCACAAACAAACTAATAAATTTATCAAAAGAATAAACATTATGGATATCGTATGAATAAAATAGAATCATACTTTTGTGGTTTAATAAAAAGCTTGAATAGACGCATGAAATGTAGCATGGTCTGATATGCATGATAAACATTATGGTTTAACAAATGCTCCAAATTAGTAATTCTGTAATTCCTAATTCAGATGGATTACTGGTAGTTACCGTACAAGCTGCCAGACATAATGAAATTACAAATAATATAAATAGAGTAGAAACATAGACGTATTACACAACTATCCATATTTTGAATAAAGAAGAATTTAACCTGTATCTTTTCAAAGCTTTTATTTTCTTATTTTACTGCACACACTACGGGAAACCAACGTAAAACGAGGTATGAACTACAACTTTTCTAAAAAAAAAAAAAAAAAAAAAAAAAAACTACTGACATTCGCTGCAGAAACTGTTTTACGTGAAGATATTATTAGAAAGATATAACTTTATAACAATCGTAAGTAAAAAAACAAATAACTGCAAATTTTAAAATTGCCATTTTCGCGTTTTTTCTCATAGTGTGATAAATTAATCCAAAAATGATCCAAAAAACAAAATGATTTAATTACTCATGAACTACAAAGTTAAGAAAGCGTACTAAATATTTTTATACAGTTTTAAATTTTGCATTTAATTAGATAGAATTTTAACAAATGTTTCACAATATGTATTAGGTCGAGAAAATTCTCTCAAAAACTGTTTGAGACCGTCAGAACAAAATAGGAAATGTTATTGCTAGGACAACAACCAAATTACTGCCAAAATACGTTTCTTGGCTTCCGGATCTAGGGGAATTTCACATGGATGAATTTTTACTGCGATGGGAGAACTGGACGAATCCCTTCGTAAATCTACTTTGAAATCCCATCTTGCAGGCTCTATGAAAGACAATACTAGGGCATAGGGCAATTTCTTTGGATAGTTCTAGTGGTGCCTTATTGGCTCAGTACGACATGGTTCCTCCTATTATATAACGTCTGGCGATATGTTCTCCTCTTTCCTATAACACCAGTCAATCCAAGCAATATTGTAAGTTTAATTAGCGTTAAACTTTTTGTCTTTAAACCATAGTTTGTGCGCTTTAGAGTATATTTGGAGCCCTTATACAGTATTGTTTAAAATAGATGTTTTTAGAGTTGAAACCATACCAATTTAAGGCATATTTCATAATGGTTTTAAGGTTATAAATGTAATTTATCTTCTTCGCGGTACCATCAAAAATTTGACAGGCATATTTATGGCCTTTTTAAGTGATGCAGCATCACACCATTAAGTTATCGCCATGCTTGACAGTAAGTTCCAAATAATGAAATCGAAGCTTATTATCTGATTTTTGCCAGCAATATTTGATGCCATCAGACCCCAAAATGCTTATTTTTGTTTTCTCGGAGGAGATCATGCGTCGCAAATTATTTCTTGTTCAACTTTTATGAGCATTGGCCCAGTTTAGCCTTTTTGATCTGTGAGTGGCTGTAAGTAGAGGTTTTTTCTTTTTTTTCGACCTTGAATCCAATTGATTTGAGCAATTTAAGACATTTAAAATAGCTTACTTCATTTTCAAAACTATTTAGATAGATTTCTACATCTTTTCTCGTTTTTAATTTACCAAGTACAGCCTTTTTGGGAATGTAATCCCAGATGTTGCACTAATTAAAGTGTGTCGAACAAATAAAGATGGCGCTATGTTCGGAAAAAAAATTGCGTTTGTATTCTCGAATAGTACTTTTCTGAACTCCCAAAATACGTTTTATAAATGGAGAGTAAGAATAACCAAATTTTAGCAAGTTTTTGATATTATTCTGTGTATTCTTGGACAATGTGCGCAGCATATGAGGCAATGAATAAAAATGAAGAAAACATGATGAAAAAACAGAAAAATAAATAACAAAAGTAAAATATATCAGTTCTTTTCTTATTTTTATTGGTTATTAATACATTGTGATGTATAATTGCGTAGATTTTAATAAGTTTGCATTTTTTGTTTGACCCTGAAAAATGGTCCGGATGCATACAGCGTTTTTTATCACAGATTATTTTAACTCCAGCAATTCAATCATTTTATGAATTTGCACTCATTATAAACATAGTTTTATCTTTTTAATAGTTTTTGTTTCACATTGATTACGTTATTGGTTTTTGCTGTATTCACAAAAATGTCGAATTTTGAAAAACATCAGGACCATTTATCCACCTACTGTACTTTTAAAATAAGTGCTTATTTGTATGTTATTATTAATTAATTATAAAATAATATTGCTGATATGTATACAGTCGTGATTCGATTTAGTGGACTCGTCGGTGGAAAAAAAAGTGCCCACTAAATCGAATTTTCCACTATATCGAACTTTACCGCTTACATAATAAAATGGCTAAAAATAGAAATTGAGAATATGATTGGCTTCTAATTTAATATTTACCACAAAAAAAAGTACATTTTCTTTAAAACTTCCAAAGAATTGCCAATGAAAAACGTCAAAAAAGCCGTGGATCTGGTGTAAATTCTATATCTACCATTATCACTGAAAGTAAAAGATTAAGGCTAACAAACGAGCAAAAAATAACTATTTGTTATTATAATAAAGCAAATCCAATCCTTATAAAGATATTAGTAAATACATACAAGAGACTTATATGGTAAATCCAAGTAAAAGCGTTACGAACGCGGCATTAGATCTGTATGAGAATCATAATTTAGCATAAATTTTTATTGGTCCAATGTTTAATAATAAATGTTTGCCCAATCACAGCTTAATATTTCCCTGTTTTAGTGGACTGGTGGAACGAGGTAGTCCACTAATCCACTGATTCTATTTAATGGATTTAAGCGGTAAAATTACGAAAAAAACAACGGTGGAAAAAAATGTGTCCCATAAATCGAATTTCCCTTATTTTTGAGTCCACTAAATCGAATCACCACTGTATTTCATACTTTTAGTCAGTTTGAAGCTTTTTATTTTTTTATTGCATTGGTTGTAAGTATACCTTATTCAATTTGATAATTTTCGATAAAAATACTGTCAACGGAAAAATGCTTCGGGTGTTTTCAAAAAAAGGTTATTTTAGTTTCCATTATCTGAGATTGAGCTCAATCAAGGTGGTTCTTATACCAAATGAAAGAGAAAACGTAGTACTTTTTATCTAAAAACTGTTTGAAACGATTAGAGGGGTTTAAAAAATATAAACTTATAAAACATGAAAATTGAAATAGATAAAAAAACTAAGATTTTTATTGATACTTTGTAGCTCCTCCTTTACTTTTTATAACTGCCTCTATTCTTCTCGGCATACTATCTATATATTTTAGGCAGTCCTCCTTTGTAAACTTATACCATTTATGACTGATTCTATCAGTTAGTTCTTACTTTGTAGCCCGCCTATTTCGATAAGCATCAAGATGGCGTTTAAGGTCGCCTCGGATGTGTTCTATAGGGTTTAAGTCAGAGTTTTGGGGCGGCCAATCAAGGATTTTGTCTACAAAAAATCCGTTTTGACTAAACCAAGCTTTAGTAATATTCGATTTGACGGAGCAGCCTTACCTCACTGAAAACGGATACTTTTTATTTGTTTGCCATACTACTCCAGAGTTTGCATTAATGACGTTTTCAAAATTTCCACATACTTATTTGAATCAATCGTCCCATCAATAATTGCAGTACTATAACCAGGTTTGTTGCCTGATATGCAGCCCCGAAGCATAACCCCATCACCACTACCTTGCACTTGGGGTCGAACTTGATGAGGTCGGTTGGTACCAGGCACATCTGACCAATAGAAGGATTCACTATCTGAGCCTCCCATATTCACTCTGGTTTTGCCAGAGAAGACCCACTTACGCCAATAGGATACTATTAGCTGCCTATGTTTGCGGGCTCACGCTAACCTGAGTTTTTTGTTGGCTGCACTGACAAAATTGGTCTTGTTTTTTCTTTTAGCTTTAAAACCCATTCCATTGAGCAGCTTTTCTGCATCACTGAGCGACATAGAGATATTGGTGGAGCGCAAATATTCTTGTGCACCACGAGGGCCATCCAAACTACCATTTTGAACCATTTTAGCAATATACTATTGAGTAGCAGTACTAACTTTACTTGATCTTCCACTAGTAGATGCTTGGGCTCCCTCCAAAAACTCTCTTCTGTACTTGCTTAATTTAGCCATGCCTACTGTGAGATACATTTTTTTGATGCTACAAAGTAAGGTGTTACGAAGCAACAAAGACTTGATGAAATCTTACACATCATATGGGAGAGTACAAGTCATATTAAAAAAGTAGAGAGTAAAGTAATGATAGTAAAGAAAGATTAAAAAATATGGCACACCTGCTTTTTATATACTTTTTGTATATATTTCGAACATTTTCACATGTTGACCAAAAATTTAGAAACTTTTTAAATCTCTCCGATATGTTTACGGAAACTTATTGAACGTTAAATTTAAAATTAAGATTTTCCCTGAAATGCCTATGTCTTATCTACTACCTTTACTATCTCACCATGGAATCAAAACTTGCCCAATAAAGTTGATTTATATATCGTTAAAAAGAGAAAATGTTTTCCTACATGATGTTATTTTGTCAAATAAATGAGGCGCTCTGAGACATAGTCGCATTGAAAGAGTCAGTATTTTGCAAAACACCCGAAGCATTTTTCGGTTGACAGTATATTGACATTGTTAAAATACTACATATAGATTTTTACTATCATCAGGCTTATTCTTGCTTTTGCTGCTTCTGTACCTCTTTAATGCTCTCAATGCTACATGTCTATCTCTATTTTTTTTAAAGCATCTTTTCACTTTATTAGCTACCCACTATACATTTCAATTAAGTGAAGTGGGATATTTTATTTTCAACGCAATAAACAAATTTATAAATTGAAATATAACATTTGACCTTAAATTTTTTCTATAAATTTGTAAAAACCAAAAACCTAAAAAGAATTTTGATGCGTGCATTAATGTCGAGAGCGTGCGTATTCCTCAAGTATAAAATATAATTTTGCCTGCAATAATTGCATTAATATGCAGGTTTTTGGTTTCTCAGTGCTTTTATTTTGCACGCATTTGGTAGTGAAAATTATGCATTAATTGCAAGCGCGTGAGGTTTTCAGGGAAGTAATCGACAGGTTTCCTACATAGTGCGTATTGTGAATTGTGATAGTCGTATATCGAGCTCGGAATATGGGGTCTAAATTATCAAACTCCGTTTCATGCTGACTGTATCTTCAAATATCAAGAAAACCGCTACAAAATTTACTTTTCAGCTGATAACTCTTGCAATTTTTTAGCAATCTCAAAAAGTAATAATACTTCAAAACAAATATAGAAAAGAGAAAAATAAATCTAAAAATTACCTGATTAAGCTCACACACTATTTATAAAGCTATTCCCATTAAAAGCGTACAAAAACACAATTTCAATGGACTGTAACTCGAGATAGCAGCTGTCTAACCATATACTTTATAAGCCAAAAATGATGCTTTCAATTAGTTTTATTATATTTTATTATAAAATCGATCTCAAAAAATTATGAATCTTTCCTTGTATACCCTCGTTCAAAATTTAGGTTTTTCGAAGAAAGCTAATAAATCTATGCAAAATAGCACTAGAGTAACAAATAATACCTCAAATAAGAGGTATTTTTTTGCTTTAATTATTTGTAAAGCTATCTTTAAAATTTTATTATGAAAGTATTTTTAGAATCACTAAAAACTGCTTTTCATGTTTTTGCTTTTTTTACAAAATTTTTGGTGATAAATGTTTTCGATAAATATATCATTAAATACAGAATTAAATTTCATGTTGAAATTACTTAATAAAGTTAGCCAACTTACTATACGCTTTCGACGTTAATTTTGTATTTTAAAAAATTGAGAATTGTTTTTTTTTTTTTTTTTTGTTTGTAGGTATGAAGATTTATTAAAATTTAAAACACAGATAAAAGATAATAAACTCATAAAAAGAGATATTAAAAAGAGTAAAAAAAATATCTAAAATAAAAAGGAGAGCGAGTGTAGTAGTAAGTGACCCGTCTCAGAGGGGCAAAGAAAGCTATTTACAATAATTTAAAGACGATAAATGTCTCAAGTTGATCATCACACGATCTACAACGGATTGATTGCTAAAACCAACATTTTCGAAATGGGACCGCCATTTAGCACGCCAAATGGCTGTGAGTACACAAGTAACCGCCTTAAAAGCTGAGATACGAAGATCAGATTCAAGAAGCCGGTATTCCGTTAAGTTCAAGGCCATAACATCTTCATACACCTGATTTAAGGTAGGAAAAATGGTGAAGGAGAAGACCAGAGAGAAGTAGTTAAGCCAAATTTCCCGGTTGGCAGGACAAGTAAAAGCATGTGAGCCGTAGTCTCACGAAGAGAATTGTTTTTATGAATCTTTTCACCATCAGACAATTTTTATTTTAAATTACTGCCACACCTGAGATTTATAAGAATTAGGAGAAAATTTGTCGAAATTGTTATTTTTGTTAACGCAAAGTCCACGGGTAACAAAAAGACTAATTTCTGTTGTAATAGTGTTGTATTCCACCAAGTATCATACGCTATTGCCCTCTATTACCAATCAATAGATTATACAATCCATTGATTACTATTTAGAATATAGAAGAACAAGTCTAGAATTGGATATAAGAAACGCCTAGTTTATTATTTCTCAATTAATTAACCAAAAGGCTCGGACCACTCAAATCATGACACCATACTCTTTAACCTCAGCGGTTAATCATTTAAGTAGCTGCCAAGATACAACTAGCCACCTCAATATCCAAATTTGAATCCAATTAAACACCTATGGTATTCCCTTAAACTAAAGTTAAACTCATATCCAACTAAAGCTAAAAGAATTCAAAAAGTATGGCAAAGGGTTGAAGAGCAATGGGCCACTTTTACTAAGAAAAACTGTCAGAAGTATATAGATAGTATTCTAGTTAAAATTGATGCTGCAATCAAAGTACTAATTTTATTTTTTATGTACCCTGAAAAATGGTCCGGATGCATACAGCGTTTTTTATCACAGATTATTTTAACTCCATCAATTCAATCATTTTATGAATCTGCACTCATTATAAACATAGTTTTATCTTTTTAATAATTTTTGTTTCACATTGATTACGTTATTGATTTTTGCTGTATTCACAAAAATGTCGAATTTTGAAAAACATCCGGACCATTTATTCACCTACTGTATATACAGTTGGAAAAGCTGATATATTATTGTCTTTTTAAATTGTATTTTATTTATAAACTTTAAGAATAATTCATTAAGGCATTTCCAGGGACCACATTGCGACTCTTGGTAGCTGGGCTTCTGCAAGTGCTTTTTAAGATTATTATCAAAGCAAATAAATAGCTGTAATAGACTTTGTGGAATATACTATGATTGATAGGATATTTACGGAAAAAAATATAAAAAAACACTAGAAAGTCAACTAGATAAGTGTAGGCTTATATTATTAAGTTAACTGAAATACATTGAACTGGAAACTCTCCTTTAATAGGTAGATATTCCTCTTTTTTAAATAGTTTTCCATCGACAAATGCTTTAATATTAGTGCCCCTTGGCACCTATGTAGATTATTAGTGATACATCAACTCAAGTTATTTAACATCTTCTTTATTGTGCTAAATGCTATCTTAGATAGCTAGTCATATATTAAAATATGCTCTTAATCTTATATAGTGTATTCCTTTACTTTTTCCGTATATTAATTAGTCTTTTCCTATTAGATATCAAGATCCTATATTTCGGTGAAATAGTTTATCTTAGTTTAAATTAGCATATCCTGTCTATGGTATAAATCTATTCAAATCTACGGTGTTATAACTTTAACATCAGATAAAATGAAGATCAAAAACGGATATATTCCACAGACTTTACTTTTACGGTTCTCTCTGGTTCTAATGACGATAAATTCTTTGACGTTCAATATATCGTTTCTCTGGATTAGCATACTAACATTTCCTGTCTTGCTCTGACAATCTTAAATAATTTTTGAGAGAACCTCCTCAATTTAGAATTAATAATTAGACCAAAAAACAAAATAGGAAATGTTATTATTCCCATCACTCTTCTTTTTAAATGTATATATCCTTATACTACCCTTCTTAGTTTGCTTTAGACCCTGCTTGAATCGATTAATAATTATAATATATTAAGTTTTAATTTCTTTTACATCTTATAATTTTGCTATTAAATAAAGCGATCTATCAGAATTATAACATTCCAAAATTAGAGAATCTTTGACAGATTTAGGATGTTCCATTTGAGAGTTATAAGTAAATAACGATTATTTTCAATACTATAAAATAAAGACTAAAAGTAATTATATCACGGAGAACGTAGGGTCTTTATTATTAAGTTAAAAAGGAAGCCAGGAGCCATCAGGTCCTGGATTCTACGTCAGATTCAATATGAAATTGAGTTGATATTTAACAGAAGTAATAGGCAAAAAACCGATACCATTGTTCCGTAACTGGTTCCTGTTTATCAGGAACTAATAATAAAGCATAGTTTATAGCAATACTATCACTGAAACATAACATATTACATATCTACACATTTATCAACTAATAACCATTTATTCTATTATTTCTAATGGACAGAGATTCATTAGATCTTATCACAAATATCCAATAACTACATAAACCCCTATTCAATCCATCTTAATAAACGGTACTTTTTACGTTGAATTTATTTCACACAAGTCTTGATAAATCATAAAAGTCCAAGAAAATTCTAGCATGATACCATTTTCTATTTTGTTCTTCTGGTCTAATTATTAATTGTGCGTACAATGCAATTAAAATTTTATAGGATTCTGAAAGTACACACCACTTTTTATAAACAAGTTTTAAATTTAAATAATTGATAAAATGAGCAGCAAAAATTTCTTAACCTAACTATTAATAAACTTTTTGACTAAATTTTTCGTAGAGAAAACAAGATATCTGTCAATTTTTTGGAGAAAATTCGAGGATATCTCTACGAAAAATTAATATTTCATAAAAAAAATAAAGTAAATCCAATAGAACTAATTGAGATTTACAACAGAAATGAAAAATAACTGGCGCTCAATCTAACGAATATTACAGAAAATGTCAAAAATGTAAAAAAAAAAAAAAGTGTCCAGAATATTTTTATACTTAAATATATTATAGGGGGCTTTAAAACAAGTAAGTTTACTATAAAAAAGTGTTAGTATAGATTATTTTTTCTTAAGATATGAAGGTCCAAAGTTGTAATGTCTAATAGTGAAATATGTGTAAAAATCTGAAACATTAGCACCGAAAACGCTATATCACTTGCAAAGAATAGGATATTTCTAAATACTTATTTTTGAATTAAAGTTGGACACCTCAGGTACATTAAAATATAAATTTTTTTAGACGTTATTTAGTAAAAAAAAAAAGTAAATCAGGGATGAAAAATGCGACACAGCTTTCAAGGAAAAAGTAGTGAATTTCATCTTTTTTTGAATTTTTCGTGAGATATAAAATAATTTTAGAAACAGATATAGAACTTGAACTAAACTTGTCTGTTTCAAGCACAAAATCTACTAGTTCTATTAAATTAATGCTAACTAAAACCTTGACAAAAGCTATTTGTTATTTTGGACACACATTTTCCACTAAATACAAGTAGAGCTAATTCCAATTGTTATAAAATTGACTTACTGAGAAACCAAAATAACGTGTAAATCAAGAATATGTCTCGAATCAATTTGTTGAAGAGAAACAGACGATAATAGTAACTCTAAACTTTATTGAATAATC
The DNA here is from genome assembly GCA_016758945.1 of Mucor plumbeus. NCBI lineage: Eukaryota > Fungi > Mucoromycota > Mucoromycetes > Mucorales > Mucoraceae > Mucor > Mucor plumbeus. The sequence continues at coordinate 23,551 of JAEPRC010000271.1, forward strand.
GCAGTTTTTAGGAATTTGTATAAATATTTGTGCAAAACTTTTTTTTTTTTTTTTTTTTTTTTTTTTTTTTTTGAAAATAACATGAATCTATGAAGATATCTGAGGGCTGAAAATTGCAATTGAATTTTGGAAATATATACCAATACATTTTACAATTTACTGCGCAGAGTTGGAAAAATTCATGATTTTGTTTTTGATTTGGCATCTTACAGTTGTAAACGAGTAAAATGAATATTATTCAAATACTTCATATAAATTACATATTCTAATTATTCACTGATTTCTTTAAGTTTTAACCTCTTTCATGCAACAGGAAAAAGGAAAGCCAAAATGTATTTTCTGTGAATATTTCACATTTGATGTGGTTCAGGCTTGGACGAAAGGAATGTTACCTATGAGATAGCTCATGCATCCTCCACTACGGGAAAAAAGGTGAAAAATGAGGTATAAAATACAACGTTTATGAAAAAAACTACTATGATATTCGCTGCAAAAACTCTTTCATATGAAGACTTTATTGGAAAAATATAACTTTATATTAATTTTATGTAAAAAAGCAAATAACTGCAGATTTTAAAATTGCCATTTTCGCGTTTTTTCCCATTGTGCTCAATACAATTTAAAACTCACCTCATTCATTCAAATATTCGCAGTTTTTGTTTGTTTCTATATAAAAATTAGGCAAAGTTCAAACATTACCACAAAATTTTAGTTTACTTTTTAGGAGTGGTACAATGTACTTTTTTTTTTTTTTTTTTTTTTTTTTTTTCAGAATCTAGGAGTCAAAATAAAAAGCGTTAATATCAAGGTTTATTTTTCTGGTTCCAAGTCTCTTTTGATTTGCTCATTAAGGGTAAACGGACGTTTGCATAATCAAATCAATACAAATACAATGATTTTCATTATATGTTGATCACAATTTTAAAACACCCGAAACTCTTAATTCAATATTGCAACTTGTTATTTATCATCTCCTGTACTTGTATAATTTGATATCCGTAACTCAGGCACCCTCTCCTAGAAATCAACATCGAAGGTTGTGGTATAGTATATACAGAGTGAGGATACTTGTATACGAACTATTTCAACTTCTATAAGGTTTAAAGTTTATCTGTTGATTTAAAAACTTGACAATATCTTAAAATTGTCATAACTTTTAGTGTGCAATTAATGCAAGACTATTATAGTATGATCTTTAAATAGGTTCAGCAGCAGTATCAACACCACCACCTACATCACATGAGCTTTTAATAGTATTCACACTTTAATTTACTATTACTTAATGTATCAAACAGGGTAGAGTTTACCGGGGTACTATAATAATATGCTTACTTTTGCTGCAAAGATCCCCCTTTTTTTCTGCAAAAATGAGATAAACATTCAGTTATACATGATATATTTCAATAGAGAAAAGATGGGGTTATTTTATTAAAAATGGGAAGCTAATTAAAAATGATCCCAATAAAAAGGAAAAAGGAAAAAGAAGAAAGAAAGAAAGAAAGAAAGAAAGAAAGAAAGAAAGAAAGATAGAAAGAAAAAATAAAATGCTCTGGAAGCCTTAAATATTATTAATAAATGTCACTATTTCCACTTCTTTTGTAGGTTAAAAATAAAGCTGTGGATAAAATATAAATATCAGCTACCTGGCTGAAAACGAATTGTTAAGATGATATGAAATAGAGGGTGAGGGATATGAGATTAAATGAAATAGAATATAATTGACATAATGGGGAAAAGAAAAAGCAAAACAGAAAAATGGCTGTAAAATAAACAAATAAATAAAATGGCATAAGGCTTTTTTTTTTTTTTTTTTTTTTTTTTTTTCATAAGGCATAGATTGTTGGTTCATATAATATAAAATTGCTGTTCATCATCATTTTGGAGAAAAATAAAAGGAAAGTGCATGTACTGTATAAAAATAAAGGGGATAAATAGGGGGAAAATGGGTTGTTGATCGTCCCTTTAGTCGGATTAATTATTGTTTTTGGTCTTTTTTTTGATTTTTCGCTTTTTGTTTTAAAAAATTAAATTCCATGTTGTTTTTTGTTATTACTGAAATCAATAGCTTTCCAAGGTCTTCTGAAATGTCTCATATGAGAATGACTTGGATCAACCATGTTTTTGTTTTGTAATGTCTTAAATCTACCCCAACAACAACCTCTTGATCTGTGAGGGAGATAAGTAGAAGAAATCATTGCCCATGATAATCCTTGATCATATCCTTGTTGAAGCAAATGATCTTCGAAGGGCGTCCAGGGCGTTCTAGTCTGCACATTATTCGTGTTACCTGCAGATTCTGAGCGTGGTCTACGATTGGGATGACTATAGATGAACATATGGTGTCTTGTGAGGCTTACATCACTTGCAGTACGACGTCTTGATTGCTCTTGTTGATGGTGGTATTGTGGAATTGGAGCATGTAATGAGCTAAAACTATTACTTCTACCGGGAGTTGCAATATAATCTTCATTGCTACTATTAGAACTAGTGCTACTACATGTACTGAGACTGCTACAAACACTCTTTGGGCTACTCAATAACATTGAATTAGGTTGTTGATGGTTCCAATCTTGTTGTTTTGTAATTACAGTTGAATACATTGTATTAGCATGCCAATCCAATCCAATTTGCTGTTTCTGTTGCTGTTGTTGCTGTTGTTGTGTAATAGCAGCTTGCTCATTAGCCTTGAATGCCAATTTCGATACAGGTTCGCATAAAAGATATTTAAGATCCATTTCTAAAAGGATGAAAACGTTAAAATATGTAAACTGTATAAATTTATTTTATACTTACAAATTGATATAATACAGTTAAATTGATTTTACAAAAGATTATTATTATTAAATGATAAAAAAAGAAAATTAAGAGAGAAAAGAAGTTGTCATCAATGTTTTCAATAATTGAAGTAAAAATCTACAAAAATGAGGGTCTATTTAAACAAAATTCACACTGAAGAATTAAGGGGGGGGGGAGTAAAAGTACCTTTTTTTATATTTTCTTTATATGTATACAATATAGGGGTTTCTACTTAAAAAAAAAAAAAAAAAAAAAAAAAACTTCCTACAGCATACAAGGGAGATAAGATGGGAGGGGAAAAATGCAAACTGTTGGATAAAAAGAGAAACAGTATATGTGATGGAAGGGGTTATAAACCCATATTTGGTATTTAAAATGGTATTTTATCTGCTAATGTATGCCGCCAAAATTTCAAGAAGGCGTCTATTATGTATGATGAACCCCTTTATTATTACTTGTTATGTTAAATTTTGACAATCCATATTTGGTGAATTTATTTCGTTTTTGTTCTTTTTTTTTTATAGAGAGAGAATGAGAAAAATATAGATAGCGAGAGATAGATGCTGCAAGCAGGGTTATGTGCATTGCATATAATTCTCTCTTTTTCTCGCACACTCAATTCTTTAAATATACTTGTAAAACGTTGATAAAAACTAAGAGATACACTCTTTTGTAGCAAAACAGCATTTTCAAGTAATAGTATAGGATATATCTTGTATACTAACTGAATAAACTTTTGGAAAAAACTCATAATTTTCATGCGCATTTTATAAGTTCCTACGTACATACTCAGTACATTACCACATAAATATATGTAATGTATGTATAAATATATATATATAAAGTATATATAGATATATAAATGAATAATAAATAAATTATCATGTACACCTACATACATATTATCTTATGTATGCACAAATATGCATTGTATACTATTTTTCTTTCTTTTTGGTAAAGCAGTTAAAATTAAGGAGATGCACACCACCCAGTTCATCCAGAGATTATGTGTGAATCTAAGTGAAAAAATCATACATTTAAATGAGTAGCATGCATTATAGATCTTCTGTGATTGGATCCGTATTATTATAGATTCAATATACATCCATTGGAAATTAGTAGAATCAAGACACAAAATGCATAATACTATGATTCAAGAGAGTCTATAATGTTTGTATGTAACGATGCTACTACATATAGTATATTTTAAAGGAGGACCCCTACAAGTAATTGACTATTTTTACCAAAGATGGTAAAATTATAATATATAGCTAATAGCGATAAATTGAGATATAAACAGGTAAACTCACTTTTATATATACATCATGTGAAGAATCGAGAAGGTTTTATACATTGCTGCTATAAAAAATTACTCGATTACTTCGCTCGAGTAGTATCGGCATAAATTCTATATATTTGTGGTATTATACAAACCCACAAATGACTTTATATTTTCCAATAAGCAAAAACGCTACAATAACTACACAGAAACTGCCATGTTGTAACTGTAATATTACATAGTTATGCTGTTTGGATATAATAATTATATTTCTCTCTTGCTTACTGCTCTCAGCAAGCGCTAATTAATAAATTATATTATAGATGAATATGTGGCTCATCACAAATAGAACCAACACGCATATCCTATTTCATACAACACTGCATTCTCTACTTCCCAAGATAGAAACCTTTTAACCCCTTATTTTATTCCCCTCCCCCCTCTCCCTCTCTCTAAACAGTCGTATGTATTGTTCATTTGGTAAAAAATATGGATAGTTAGTAAATAATCAAATATAAATTAATAGCGTGTAATGTATGAAAGCAGTGATGATGTATATCGTTACTTTTCATTCTTATGAAACCCCTATCTCTCACTTGCTGATTATTTTTTGGTGCTACTGCATGCGATATCGCTATACAAGCACATTGCAAAAGTGTCATTTCGACAATACATTAATCAACATTATATGCTATTCTACATTTGATCTAATTGTAAATTTTTTTATGTTTTTATATTTCCCAATATGTTTGATTACTAACAATTTTAATTTTCTATTTTCAAGCGATTTTTTTTTAAAATGTAAAATATATAAATGACGCACAATGCATGAAATATGTATATGTTGCACACCATTCGAGTTGAACTCACTAAACTACATATATAGAAATTTTGATCAGATATGATGTCGTATTTACGCTGTTGGTAAAGTTTAGTAGTTATACAAATAAATGCTTTTATGCAATAATTCATCAATAAGAATATAGGGGAATTGGCTACATTTACTATTACAATTACACAACACTGGTGTTCATTAAAAAGATACTTTTTTTAAAAAAAATAGTAGCGAAAAGAAGCGAAATTATATATTTTCAAGAATTTTTAAAGTTAATTGAAGCAAAAGTATGTCGGATTTAAAGTATTGATTACATTTTTGAACAAGTTGACATTATTATAGTATTTTTTTGGTTTTTGAAAAAAAGGATACATTAATACAAAAATGTGAGCATTGTGTGCTTATGGTTGTCAAATGAGCTGATTTGCGCATTTTGTGATTTGCAGACCTATTTTCAAGAAAACTCTGTAAAAAAAACATACTTATCCAAAATTGACATAAATAATTATAGCAATACAAATATATGTGATGGAATAATATCAGTTACTCAAAAGTTGCATATAATGCTTAGTAAATTACAACACTCCAAATTAAAACTTACCTTTTTATACAGTCATGATTAAATTAAAAATGCTATATACAGACAAAATCTTATCAAGTAAGTAATAAGCCATTCTCTGATAGCTTATTAAAAGATGATTGGAGATTAAGTTAATCAATTTCATGTGGTGAGCATGGGGACGAAACTAAAGTTGCCTGTTACACAGCTACATTTCAGCAACTCTAAATTATAAATAGGGGTTTCATTTCTAATTATTTAATTATGTACTTCTTTACTTTATAGACTATTTAACATAGAACAAAGAAAAATATGCGCCTTTCACTTTTATCTACTATAGGATGTGTCATATTAACACCATTCATTCTTTTGGTTATAGCATGCTTAGCATTCTTAGCAGTGGTAACTAGTACAATAACATCGTCTTTTCTATTTCTCCGACTCGCATTGCTCGCAATAGAAATGGTCTCTGGATTAACAATGGAATCTACAAACTGGTTACTTTCAACATGTATAGCGAGTATTACAGGTTATTTACAGAAAAGTAGCATCAATTCAAAGCAACAACCACCGGAAATTATGTTAAATAACGAAACAATTCATGTAAGAAGACGAAAATTACCACCCTCTTCACTGTCATTGAGTCGATTACCTTACAAAGCAACCTTAAAATCCAATTATTCTGTATCTGTACCGGGTACTCCAGATCCAGAATCATATCATCATCAAATGTCAATGTAAATTATTCCTTTTTATTATTACAAAATTTAGACTACACATCAGCTTCTGCGATTTATTCTTGCTTGTTGGTTTCCCACGGTTTTGGTCTTGCTGCCATTTTTGCTTTACTGGGAGTGCCTTCATTTAATACGTTAGGTATTTGTTTAATACCTATCAAATCATAAGCAAATAAATGTTTATTCAAAATATATATTTCACATGTGTATATATTTTACCTGGAATTTCAATGCCTTTTTCAATCATATCAACGAGTTCCTGGAAAGTAAATCTAGGTGGTTTATCTATGCTCAGATATAAGTAAAAATAGATTGTATAACGTATAATTTGAGTTTTTACCATCCTCAATTGCGCTTTCTTGTTCATTTACTGGTTCCTGATTTTCATTTTTCCATGATTTATATGCATCAACATTAAAACTTGCATCAACAACCCTATTTATTATATTTGTTAATTTCAATCATCCGCTTCTTTTTTGAGTTAAATTTACTTTGTATAGTAGAATAGTTTTGCTCTTAACAGCAGGTCAGCTTCATTTTCTTGTTTGTTATTTAACAATGATGCAACACCTGACTGTATGCAACAACTATTAGTGTTAGAATATGGAGAGGCGTGATAAATACCTACCTGAAATTGATTATCTGTTTCAAAATTATATCGATCAAATTGTTTGAATTTGGTGATATTATCGTTTGTAGTAGCCATAATTAATTATATATAAACAAAAAAGAAAGGGCCTTGTTTCCTGTGAAATACAAGGTGAAGAAAGCCCACATACACACACTAAAGATCTTCCATTTAAACCAATCAGGCGGGCAACAGATAAAAATTTAGTAAAACATCATTGGTTAAGACTACCCAGATAAAAGCCTTTAAGGATTAAAGAGACACCATATCAAAATAAACAAGTATTTCACTTTTGGTGATTTTTGATATGGCCTATATCAAAAGTACATATAATCTCTGATTCGTGAGTTTCTATTGTAAAAGAATAAATTATAAGATGTATAAAGTTGCAACATTTCTGTCTTCAGAACCGGAACATATACGGTGTTACTGACACAAAAATAGGCGTTTTAATACTAAATGAAATAAATATCAATATTATCAATCATCTGTGGACTAGATTGATGTACGCACTTATAAAAATACATTTACATTATACAATGTATATTTTCAATTACGCATAATTCTGTTAAAATTATCAAAAAACGGAATTTTCCACTTTGGCTCTCCTAAACTCAAAATGACCAAAATTTTCCTAAAATCCATGCAAAATCAGTTATTTGGCTATTGATCATTTACAAACCAGACTTTTTTGCACATCCAAAAAAAAAAAAAAAAAAAAAAAAAAAACTAATTTTGTCTCAATCTGAAGTTTAAATACTGTACTGCAAATCATGCTTTCAAAGCTAAAAGAGCTCTCATAAATGCATAATTAATCTTCGTTGCCAAACTTTGTAGAGCACAAGCATTTTATATACTTTTTCTAGCCAGTGAAATTAAACTATCGTTATTCTATCATCTTGAAAGAAGCTGTAGAGTTCTAACATGTAAATACTATCTGGTTTGTATTTAGAATGCCTTCTAATTTTAGATGTCATGTACAGGAAAACAATAGGATTCAAGTATATTACAATACTAAGACGTCATGCTTAATATCAAATTTAAATTTATACATTATAGACATATTTTTTCTGCTCATAGGAATGATTTACTATACAAATTTTAGATTTTAGCAAGTGGCTTTTGATTCAACGAAAGCTTAAAGAATAAAAGCAACACAGCACTGACTATATAGCATGTGCCTGTGAAATATTTATAGCTATCATACTCTTTTGATGCTGGCGAGTTTGATTCTATTGCACTGGCAAGGTTTGGGCCAAAAAAGGATACCACAGTTAAGATTAAAAACACCGAAATACCGGATTCAAATTTCTCTTGGCCTGTAACCAACAAAGTAATAGTTGGTGCTTATATGAAGAGATATTTAATATTTAATTAAACAATGGTATATTACACTAAAGTTACTTACTTAGTGTGATAAATGTGCCTCCAAAAAACCCAAATACAATAGCAAATGCCATTAAAGTTTCAAATGTATTTGCATAAACCCATAAGAACAAGCACGAAAATCCAGATATAATTGTGTAAATAATGACGATATTAACATGACCAACATAGTCAGCAATGATACTAAGTTTAAAAATCAATATATATAAAGGCATTAAAAGTTTTCTTTGAGATTTTACCCCGATACAATTCTACCAAATGCGTTCATTCCAGAACTTGTTGACAAAATAATCGCTCCTTGAGATGTTGATAGGCCAAGAAAGGTGGCATAGGCTTATACAAATGACAAATTAGTTTACAGTGAACTATCACTACGACTCTTTTTTTTAGCTTACATGGCAAAAAAAAGTAGGGTACATTGTATCCTCCCTCCAAAAGAATATCAATAAATACCCACAGTAAAAAGCGCCAATTTCTAACAATGCTAAAATCAAACATTTCTTTGAAAATAAGTTTATTGCTGCTCTTTTTCTCTGGATCTTGATAACTATCAATTGGGGCTTTATTTCTGAATAACATACAAGAAAAGATGCCAACTACAAAGCATACTAAACTCATTATTCTATAACACCTATGTATGAATTTGTTAATATAGTACAATTATCGGTATTTATATAATTACCAGGCAGCACCCAAATTTGTATTCAGGGGTTCCATTATTTGAGGCATAACAAGACCACCGATGCTTATGCCACTTGAAATTATTCCTAAAGCCATACCTCTATGCTTAACAAACCATAAAGGTACTACTGTAAGAGCAATCTATATGAAAACAATGTCAGCAATGTATATTTTAAAATCAAATAATAAAATTTACGTAAAACATGATGGAGGAACCAATACCATATATCACTCCTTGTGTCAAATATAATTGCCAAACCTACAAATTTTTCTCTTAAAAATAAATTTTTAACGAAACAATAAAGCCAGTGTACCTGTTTGCTGAAACTTGCCAACAGCAATCCAATTGAGCAAATTGTAACTGATGTAAACAATACTGTTCTAGGTTGCAACAATGACAATAAAATCTGGCCCAGAGGTCCCAATAAATTTATGAAAACGTTAAAAATTGTTCCAACAAAACTTAATTGAAGCGATAAATTACTAGTTCCTTGAAGTGTTTCGTCTTGCTCGAAATAGTTTTGCATTATACCTGTATAGAGCAAATTATTAGCCTCAAAAGGCATCATTTTTAGAAAATATAACACGGTTTACCCCTAAATAGAACAAATCAATATTATATCAATTTAATGAATTATAGAAGTTTTGTATTTACCAGCCTGAACTAGCACCTAAACCAACTATAAGCACAAGAAATGTACCACAAACTACAAGCCATGGATATATGCCACCATTTTCTTTAATCTCTTGGTCATCCTTTGGTTCACAATACATGTCATTTAACGTTTTGACATCAGAATCTCTAAAATGATTCGTGTTTTTATCTTATTTAATGTTAGTCGTTACTAATATTAAATTGTAAATGTCAATCAAACTTACTATTATTATGAATATTACCACCACCACGTACTGAGTTTGGACTATGTGATCTAACAGATGCTATGCTGCCATGATGATTATCATCATTATTTAAAGTAATTGAAGAGCTCTTGTAGCTTCCATTTGTAGAGATCGTATCTGTACACATTGTATAAAAGTTGTCAATGAAGAAGAAATGAGATAGTAAAAGAAATCTTTCATTAATGATTTTATATGTAAAAAAAAAAAAAAAAAAAAAAAAGTATCAAAAATTACTTTTTCAGCCTTAATTTAATAGAAGGTTTTTAAGACGATTAGTAGAATCTGTAGTTTCAAGATTGCATATATTGTATTAATTAAATATTGTATTTTTAGACAAGCCGCTTTTAAAAGATTTTCCCCCACAATGTAAGTCTAACATAGCTGATTTTAGATCTGATGTATGTACTCGTGAGATTAAATGATGCAAAAACAACTCAGGATGTATCAAATTTGTTCTTAAATGTGTAAAGATGTATATATATACATTAGTCATCATAGTTGCATACTTCTGAGTATATTATAAGTATTGATCAAAACCTACAAGAAAACCTATGTATAAATAGTGGTACATACTTCATGAGATAATATGGTGTAGGAGTAATATAAAATGGTCAAATTTGCTGGGCACTTCGTAGTTGCACATGATCCACTATCATTGCACATTTTCGAATAAAATGACATATTCCAGAACACATATTTTATAGCGGTAACTATTGTCACAAAATCTGGCATCAATGCAAACCAGTATATTATTAAAACAATATGAAACATTAGAGTTATACAATTATCTACATATCCTGATTATTGACCACCTGTTAGAAAGAACAAATGCCTTCTTATCATATAATACGTCTTTTGAGTTTTCTTTTCTTCGACGAAGCTTGCACAGTTTCCCAGTCAATAAGCCTTACAAATTTTTTGTTGTGAATGGACCGGATTTGAACCGTTTAAATTTTGCTCCTCTATTAAAACATTAGAATAAGTAAAAATAGATCTGTAGATTAGCAAACGTTTCTTTATTCTATGTTTTGTATATTAACGGTTAGTACTTTTAGAAAATAAAATGAGTGAGATCATAATTTATCATAGTGCAAAACAGACTTCATCCTGTTAATTAAAACTAGATGTGCATCATGTATCAGTGCGAATCAGTCAAAATGGTTATGATATCAGCATAAAGTTTACTATTAAACATATATTGAATATGTTGCGCTTGAGTATTAGCCGCATAAGCTGTTTAATTTTTGATTTTAACGAAATTATTATTCAAATGTAAGACGCATATAATATTATGTGTGGGGTTTTTCAAACTCTAGCTAAAATTTTTTTCATGTATTAAAATATATATATTTTATATTACAACATGGTTATAAAATATAAAAGTAGATAACAAATACTCATATAAGTGTATACGTTTCTTTGGATTCATTTTTAATCATATATATACAAATTACGTAGTATATAAAATTAAAGAAATGTTTCGCGTATAAGTACAGATGGCAGTATCATTTTGCAGATCAAAAACTACCACTGGAATCACGCTAAAGTTTAAATAATTTATTTTATGCTTTTGATACTATTTCGAAAATAAACTAGTCTGCTAAACTAGAAATCACTCAAAAAAAAATGAGCAAACTCTTCCTGTGCACTAAACGTCAAATTGTTAAGTACTAAAATATTGATCATGAATACGGTTATAGCTTTAGTTTACTTGTTTTAAATCTTTTCCCATTTGGAACAATATTCATTGATAAGCAAGTATTCTTTCAGTTTTATTTTTTATCTTTCTGGACGTGTCTGTGCTGAATTAGGTAATATTTTCCCACATAATAAATTAAAAGCCATCTCATTTGAAACCATGCCATGTAATCCAAATAAGAGATTATGAATATATTATAAATTATAAACAATCAAGGGTATTCATAATGTGTTGTATCATAAGTAAAAAAAAACCTACAATACATGCGAATCAAATAGAACAAGTAAGGGCTGTTCTGAACGCATATTTGACAATGTGTTATCAAAAACAAATTAAAAAGCCGTTATGGATTAAGTAAATCAAGAACCCAACAACTCAACAAAATATTCAAAATTACAGAATAACTGACAGTTGATAAAACAACTGCCAAATAGTATAGATAACCAAATAGTATAAATAGAGAAGTAGAAATAGCATTTTATTGTAGATTACCCAAAATTTAATAAAGAATGATTTAAACAGTATCTCTTTTAAGCTTTTTTTTATAAAATTAACCCCTTTTTACTGCAAATATATGAGCTAATTATTAGAGTAGTCTTAATTTACAACTTATAGATTTCGTATATAAAGACTTGATTAATAGTTAATAAAGAATCTTCAGTTTTTGTGTGTGATTTAATTTAACCAGTTCCTTTATTAAATTATACATTTTTTCTTGCAACAATATTTATCCTAAATCTTGTGGCAATTCAAATGTGTTGTATCATAAGTAAAAAAAAAACTAAAATACATGCGAATTAGATAGAACAAGGAAGGGCTGTTGCTGAACGCATGTTTGACAACCTCAGTTGTTAAAATAAAATTAAAAGACCGCTCTGGGTCAGGTAAATCAAGAACCCAACAACTCAACAACGTAGTCCAAATTACGGAGTAACTGCCAAATAATATAGATATAGATAACTAAATAGTATGAATAGAGAAGTAGAAATAGCATTTTATTGTAGACTATTCGTAATTCAATAAAGAAGAATTTAAACAGTATCTCTTTTGAGCTTTTTCATGAAATTAACCCCTTTTTACCGCAGTATTAAAAACAGGTGTCTGTATGTAATTTAGTAGCATTCATTTAAAAACTTCTATCCTCTAATGAAAATAAAACGGATTATTCTTTAATTTATTATACATTTAGTGTTATTCAAAGTTAAATGTCAAACCACAGACTTGTCTTATATAATTCTTCAAAAAATATTTGAAACAGGCTCCTAAAAAATAAACATGAAAAATACTCTGAGGAATCCACGTTTCCATTTTACCGTTTTTCCAATAGCCCAAAGAGGCTTGGATTTAAATTATTTATGGTTGGACTCTAGACATGTTAATCTCACGAAAGTCTCATAAATACATAATAAAAGTTGTTGCGCTTTTCATAAAAATTAGATCTAACTTACCCTTGCTCACCTTTTTATTTTACTAAATAGCACCAAGAATAATCTATCAGAATTAGGAATTACCAAATTATCAGTGCGGCAAAAAAAATATTAAAAAAGCAATATGGGAAATACAATTATAACTCTTCTTCTAAGTTTATTAAAGGTAGTTTAAAAGTAAAGCTAGGTTCAAATAGATTCAGGGAATCTATTTGGTATTTATAGCGATTATTAAATGTTACTAGCAAATTACTAATGGGGTAATTTGTGCAAGCTTAAATTACTATGTGTGTGGGAGTGCTTGATGACTCTTAAATGATTTGTGTAATATTAATTATACAGTTTGATATGATTCAATCTTTGATTCTCTATCTAAAATTCACACTTGATAAATTTGATGTATTGAAAGACTAGTAGTATTTCACTACAACCATTTTATAACATTTGTTAGACCATGATGTTTGGCATGCAAATCATAAAATGCTGCATTTCATGCGTTTATCATCATCATGCTATTATGGAACTATAGAGGCATGATTCTATTATATTCACACAATATCCACATGTTCATTCTAATTATACTATCATTCAAATCTAATTCACTTATCCAATTAGTATATAAACCCTCTCTATAAGCTCATAATAAAACGGTACTTTTTCATTTGAATGATTTTATACGCTTACCTTTTGATAAATCAAAGAAAAACGTATATACCAATTTACTTCTGATGATCAACGTCTATCCAAAATAGAGTATCCAAAACTATCCAATCTCTAGCAGTTGGTATAGCTTCATTATTGCTAATGTTTCAAATTTTTACAAGTATTTTATTACTGAAAATTAAAAAAGTTGAGCCTTGATATCTTAATAAAAATTTAGGCTGTACTAATAATTTCTAACAATGAAACGTGTACTTGTTTCAAAGCATTTTATGACATGCAGTAGTAGTCGCGCTATATAAGGCTAACTTTTTGGAAAGGATTTTCAGCCTTATTAAGCGGGTAGCCTTATATATGACGTGGTTACTGTGATATAAGAAAGTATTTAAATACATGTGTTAAGGGTTTTTTTTTAGCTAATCATACTTTGCAGGAGAAAAAATAACTAGAAGCACTATACACTAAACAAGAGACAAACTTTACTTGATGAGAATCGGATTCTGTGCCTTTGGTTTAAAATGCAAATTGTAATGATTTGATCCATTACATTCTTACTTAAACCCAATTATTATATAACTAACTCCCAAGTCATATAATTACCAATAATCTATGAAGACTAAATGAACATCAGTGAATTTATCTGTACCTTTCTTCCCCTTATATATTTATAATCCCATTTCAAATAAATATAATTTATCACTCGTTTATCATTGATTGTAAGAAGTACAATTATCTGGAAGTCAACGGAGTAGTAGTTGGTAAGAACGATGTACTAAGAGGTAGTGTTTGGTGTTACTCTAATTGTTACAATTATTATATGGTCTATATATAATAAATGTAAATAATATGGGGACAAGTAAGTATTTATAATAATTGTGGTAGTGATTTATTATAATTTATTTAAGTAAAAGATAATAAGAATTGGGGATGTGAACGGGATGTTTGAGAACAGATATTTTCACTAAAGTTCCATATATCTGTTTTGACGTCCAAGTATTTATATGTATCTTTTTCCAACTGAAACTAATTCATGCACTTTTATATGTTGTCATGTAATGTGAATCATTACATTGATACTTATAACTAACTGTTATATTATCCAAAATAATCCAATCATAGGTATTAATCGTATAGTAGTAATAGCAATTACAATTAATAGCACCTTCCTCTTTCCACAAAATCGTAGAATCAAAGTCAATTTATAATTCACACATTATATATCTCAATTGACAACCCCTTGATTTTATAAAATTTACTACACAAATGTTTGTACCCCAGAACTAGACACATTATTCTAAAAATGTAAATTTTATAAATTTTTATACTACAATTTTAATAATAATGTTAATACATCAAACTTACGAATTGCATGCAGATGACAGATGACATGAAATAGATGGGGTATTGTAAATTATAAGTACTAGAGTAGCCTTTATTGCTACAATGTACTGAGTGTTCGTTATATCAGAATATAGATATGGCTCTACAGTAGTTGTATTCTCAGGATATTGTTATTGTCACACCATTAATAACTATTTGTATCACCTGATGATCTCCTTTATATATAATCTCATTCTCTACATTGAATAAACAACACAACTTTTTACTCTTGTCTAATTCTTATTAGTTATGATATAACACTGAGATTATTAAGCCTTTTTTGTCATTGAATTTGTTCCTTTACAGAACATCTAATAATAAAACATTATTTTTTACATTTTTAATTATTGTAGAAACTAAACAATTACACTCCGTATGTTAAAACGGATTTTGCATTTTTTTTTTGTAAATACCTGCTTGAGCAAAATTTGAATTTTCAAAAAATTGAATTTTCATAGCTTTCAAACTTCATTTTCAAAAACCTGTTCTCTTTTCTATAACTAACCTTATACTTACCACTTTTTATATATATTCTAAACGCTGCTAAATAGGTATGAGTTGGTTATGTTCTGCTACTTATCTCTATGTTGATTTTATGTCTCGCGAAAGCTTCAAAAATACGTAAAATTCACTACTTTGTCCTTAAAACCCGAATCTCACTTTTCATTCCTAATTTACTTTTTTTTGCTACAAATTAATACCAAGAAAAAATAACATGCCAATGTACCTGGGATGTCCAACTCTAATCCAAAAACAAGTATCCAAAAATATCTTATTTTTTGCAGTTGGTATAACGTTTTTCATTGCTAATGTTTCAGATTTACACGTATTTTACTAGTAAAAATTCAAAACTTTAAGCTCTCATATCTCCACAGAAAATTAAGCTATGCTAGTACTTTTAGATAATAAATGTTACTTGTTTGAAGGTTTTTTATAATATATTTGAGTATAAAAAAATTCTGAGCACTTTTTTTTTTTTCTTTTTTAACATTTTTTGTAGTAGATTTCAAAATATGTATCAAACTGAGTAGCAGTTGTTTTTTATGCATTTTGTAGAACGTACTAATCTCTGTTAGTTCCATTTTAAGTTTTTTAAAAATATTAACTTTTCGTCGAGATATCCTCGAAAATGTATATAAATGGAATATCGTCAATTTTACTTCCCAAATAGACGAGTATACCCTCGTTTCAAATTTCGGATTTGAAAAAAAATTGACAAAAATCCTGTTTTCTCCATGAAAAATGTAGCTAAAAAGCTCGTCAATAGCTTGATTGATAGATAATTGTTTTATGCCTTATTTTAAATGCTTAATACTGAAATATTTTTATAAAAAGCGGTTTGTATCTTCAAAAAACCTTCAAAATTTTGATTGCATTTTACGCAATATTTAATGCGAAACATTTATTTAAGTTTTATTTCGTTAAATGTAGAATTTTAAGCTGTACAAAAACCATTTAATACGCTATCGTATCTTATTTTGAAGTTCACGAGCTATTGAACGATTTTATTTTTTGGATCATTTTTGGATCATTTTTGGATCAATTTGTCAAATCGATTTTGGGACTCAGCCAGTATAGGTTTTAAGCTGTAATGTGAGTTATGATTTTGATTATCTCGACGAAAAATCAATATGTTTTGATGAAACAAAAACGGTAGAGTAGCTCCCAACAGGGTTTACTTTGTAACAGCATAAAAGTGGTCTTTTAATTTTCGGGCTCACTTTTTTCGATCAATTTTAGATCAGTTGAGTCAATTATGAGCCAGCGCGCCTATATTTTACTATTAACTACTCTATTTTTGAACATATATTAACAGCTTATAGAGGAGAGGTACATGTATGTTAAAAACCTGATATGATTAGACCCGATATTGGACGAAAAAATTCTAAAACTATCTAAATTCTACTTTTTACAACCGTAAAAAAATTGAAAAAAAACTCTATCTCGTCGAATTTTTATCTAAATAATTTTGAACTTTACATGAGAGTAGGTACACATTTTAGACACAATTATATAAAAGGACAATTCTCATAACTTACTGTGTACTGAGAAAATTGTTATCATTGCACCTATACCTTGCTGCACGCTCTTATTAAAAAAGATTAAAACGCAATCTCTACATAAACATTGTCGTAATTATTTACTACACTCATCCCTAATGTTAACTTTTGTGAGCCATTGTGCATTCGGTAAACTTGAACTACAACAGGTTGGTTACCTGTTAATTACTAAATTACCTACTATATATGGCCAGTAAGCTTGTCAGCTCTCGCCGAATATAAACTCAAATGAGCTTCCATTGCAGTGGTAGGTACTTCTAGTGTAGGTTCATAGGGTCAAAATTATTTCAGCCTCCCTAGGTTGCTGTGAGAATGGCAAAATACAAACGAGCACTTTTTTCATTTGTTTTGTGTGCAGTGTTTCAGTTATTCTTTGAAATTCTTGCAAAATTAAATAATAATTCAAAATTAGAAAATGTTTATTCCTGATAGTCTTACTGATAAAACGAAATTTCAAGATAGATTATTATTAACCTAGATGCAAACCTCGGTAACAAAAGTTTACATATGGTTTGCTGGCAAATTTTAAAATTGTCCTTGCTGGAGCATTTTATAGGCCATCGTTAATAAAACTAGTACAGTAATGCATCCTATCTCCAGTACCTATACATTATTTAGCCTTATTTTTTGCATAGTTACATGATGTAAAGCTTAACAATTGATCAATACACTTTATAAAGAGGGCTTTTTTTTTTCGCATTTATTCATATTTTTAGCATATTTCGCAATGTAAATTTAAATTCAAATATTAGAAGTAGGGTATTTATAATGACCGAAATTGCCCCCCACTAATGACAAGTGAGTTAGAGAACAGTAGAAAGTAATCGCAAAAGATATTAAGCACTAAAATTACAATATCAAATATTCAAGAAGTTTATACTTGCTATTGCATCAAGATAAACAGAGATAAATTAGATATTACAATTTTTGTACATCTCAAATAAAGAAATGTATTTTTTTGTTGAATAATTTAAATCGAAAACATCCGCTTTATTCAGGTTTCAACACTGACCTTCTAAACATGACAATTAACGTTTCGTTAAATTTGCGATTCTTAAGCGTCATCTCAACCATATAAAAGTATTTTGTCTTGAGATAATGTATCATAATGCTTGCTACGCTTCGAATTTGAGAAATTCAAGATGAACCTCCCCTCCCCCCTCTGTTCTTTATTGCATTTGTCATAGAGATTGAAACGAAATCATTGGCAACGAGATATATTCCAAAATGAATAGTGGTTAGTATTATATGATTTATTTTCAGGATTTATTTAACTGATTGCTCTTTTTTGGTTAGCATGAATACAAGGCTTTCTATTGATGGTTTTTCCTAGCCTGTAGCAAGATCTAAAACATGTAGGACAGGGGATTCTTTAAACAGATTTACAACAAGCAAGAAATACATGATTACTAACTTTTAAACAATGGCGGTAGTAGATGTAGCTACATCTGTCAATCCATATGAACACATATGCAAATCAACCAGACACAAATTTTTATCTTTGGATAAATTAATGTTCCATAACAATTTTAATTTGTATATACAGCATTTTTCGCATAAATGTTGTGCACAATGATCTATCTACTTCTTTTACTTTTTTTTTTCCTTTATTTGATTTTATTGAAAATAATTTTACGGTTATTGTCTCCAGATATTCAAGTTATCTATACATCTTTCAAGAAAGAGATGTAATCTCGGTAAATCTCTTCATCCAATTATTAAATAGAAATAATTATGTGGGGTCGGAACGGGGTAACTTTGTGCCCTAATATAGTTTATAGGTAAACTTCACTAAAAGGAAACCATAGGTGTATACACTTGTGCAACATAAAAATGCTGTTATCTATACTACCAATTGGGTTTATGATTGTATGTAATTAAAGTTTTGAATAAAGCCCAGTTTTGTTGTACACAATTTACAGTCTCTTAGAATTGGGTGCAGTAATGTGTTTTAATGTAAGTAAAATGCGGTAAATTTATTTAAACAATTTTTCAGGCCCTGCCCATGTAATAATAAATAAAAGAGTAATAGTTGTAACAAGTAAGAATAGTATATTTTTTTAGGTGGTGTTTTAGCTTTCAGTGTAAAGGGAATAATAAGGCTATGGTACATTTTTTATTTTTGGGTTTAGCAAGCTTGTTCTGCATCAATTAAATTGTCCATAATTAGATCTGATGAATTATATAAAATATTAGAGTTTAAGATAGAATACACAGGGTTAAATAGATCTTACCATAATCTTGATGTGTTGATGAATTATTCGGTGAAGAAGAAGTTGCATTGACTAATAATGTATCCCAAGGATCACAAGTTTCAGGAGCCTTTTTGTTTTCGGATGGTGGTTGATAAGGATGATGGCGTCGAGTTTTATGTTGTTGTTGATGATGAATATGAGGATGAAGTTTGGATGATTTCTTTGGTGTTGTTTGTTGGGGTTTTGAAAAGGATGAGAAAGAATAACCGTTTGTAAGACGAACGGGTTCAAAGGAAGAAACCGGGTCATCATCTACTACAGTTGTAGGTGGTGAATTTGGAGCTTGTAAAGGTGAAGGATCTGTATTATATGAACAATCCGATGATAATGACGAAGCATAAGAAGCATTTTGCTCATTTGCAGTACTATTTGTAGTTGCATTTGTATGATTTTTTTGTGCAATTTTCCAAAAATCAATACCTAATAATGCAGAAATATCTGTATGATTCAAATTTTGATGGTGAGTTTGTTCTAATAATGGCTGGGAGCGATTATCACTTTCTGCAGCCCTTTTTAATTCTTGTTGTTGTTGTTTTTGTTGTTGTTTAAAATCGAGTTCGCTAAGACCTTGAAGTCTTCTCCAATGATTTGTAGTACGACGAAGATCATAATCAATAGTTAAAAACCAGTATTTTTCGAAAAATTCAGGTGGTAATTGCCAGTTTGCAGCAATAGCAGGATCGCCACCATGAAAAACGGAGTGTCCTAATAAGCAACGGAAACAATCATCTAAATCGAATTGATCTCTAAATAATATCATTCGGTCGCGCATGTGGGGTGTTGGAATTAAATCAATACGAGGATCATGAGGTATTGTCAACTGTAATATTTTAAGATAAATTAGATAAGATTTTTCCCCACGTTTTATGTAGTTGTTATTTTTATACCTGTAAAATTGTAGGTTGAATAGCAAATGGTATCGAATCCATACGAACACAAGCTGATTGTAATCTAAGACGAAGACGAAGTGTTTGAATAGCAGCAAGATTAGATGTTATTGGCTCTTCTGTCAACATGACAGGACGAGGAGTAGATTGTTGTTGTTGTTGTTGTTGTTGTTGGTGGTGGTGGAGTAAATCGGAATCTGAATCAATTGAACCTGGTGAAAGTGGAGGAATACTTGCATCTTCGTCTTGAGGTTCGAGAGGATGCACAAGATCATCAGTGGGAAAATCAGAGTCGTACATTGATTCTTGAGCGCAAGTTGGTGATTCTCTTTGACGAGGTACTGCGACAGGCACTGTCTTTGAAATGATTGGTTGTTGAAGGTGGGGAGAAGAACGATCTGGTACAGAATGGATACCTTCTTTGGTAATCACAATTGAGCCTGTGGAAAGGTATCGATCACGCTGTTTCATTGTATGTTTATAACCAAATAATTTAGAAGGGATTGGCAATTTGTTATTAGCATTTACACTAATATAAGTTGAAATTGATTCTGGAATTGACTGAGCGAGTACTGATAAAGCTTGTTCATTGATATAAGGACCATGCTGAGGAATTACCAAATTGTGTTGAAAGCATACTAATTGTAATGTAAGGACAATACCCTTTAAATACCAATTTTCTGAGCGCATAATTTCTTGATCAGCTTTTAATTGTTCATTTTCTGCATGTAATTTATCTCTTTGTTCTCTGATTTGTTTGATAGCAATCTCTAATTCTCGCATATGGCGTTCTTTACGCTCACGAAATGCTCTTTGAGCTGCTCTGTTTTGTGCTTTTCGAAGTGCTGGAGATGCAGGATTAGGCTTACGCCCTGGCTTCTTTCTAATTTTGATAGGTTGGCCTGTTGATGAAGTATCATGGTCCATTGAAATACTCTCATTATCTGATAAATCTTGTTTCATTTTTTTTTGTATTAATAAATTCAGAAGAAAAAGAAGAATATAGTAGAGTGACATTACCTATTTATACTCGAGTAAACTAAGAATGAGTAACCTTATTTTCGGAGTGCTTTCCAAATATGAATCCAATGAAAGAACGGCTGACAACTACCAAACACAGAAAAAAAAAAAAAAAAAAAAAGCATATACTCGGAAAAGAATTTAATATTAGTAGATTCCCACACTATGATTAAGCACATTTTTTCATTATTGGAAATTCCATGAAACAATATTTCGTTTTTTTTTTTTTTTTTTATTCTCCAGTTTTTTTTTAGGAACTTTTGATATATTCATAACATTTTATTTGAACTGTAAAAATATGAAAATATAGAGGAGTATTTTGCTAGTATTATTTTTTAAATTTTAAATTTTAAATTTTAAATTCTAATTGGAATATACCATAGTGTAACATTACATAAATATAGGTTTGTATATATCTCCTTAAGCGCATAAAGATAAAAAAAAAAAAAAAAAAAATCCTATGCCTGAAATGAATACATGCAGTTTATATGAAAGTGGTTTATATTAAAATATCATATATAAAATCTCAAAAAAAAAAAAAAAAAATCCTACAATTAATAAGTTATACCTTTCTTTAAGATGATGCTTTTATATTTGGCATATTTATTACTCTTTTTCATACAATCAATCATTGCACAAACTCACAATGTTGGCCAGTCCAACTTAAATCTACGTTATTATGAATTTAATGTCACTCAAAAATCAATCAATCCAGATTGTTCAGATCATGCGTCTCCTGTGTTTCTAATTAATAACCAAATGCCAGGTCCAGTCATCACTGCAACTCAGGGTGACATTGTTCGTGTATTAGTCAGAAACCAACTCTTATCTAAGTCAAAACAAGATGATCATAAACACAACGTAGCTATACATTTTCATGGTATCAGACAATATGGTTCTGTACAATCTGATGGTGTTCCCTATTTGACTCAAGTACCTATTAAGCCCGGTGAAGAATATGTGCATGAATTTAGAGTAGTAAATCAAGCCGGAACTTATTTTTATCATGCTCATATTGGTTTACAGGAAGAAACCGTATTTGGCCCTATTGTAGTTTACGAATCAAAGCGTGCTAATCCGGAGAATAATCCGTCAACTTTCTTACAAGCAGGTCCCTATAAGTACAATGGTGAGCGTACAATCGTATTGAGTGAATGGTGGCATAGACCTCATTTGGAGTTTGAAAAGTTTGTAATGGGTCCAAAATTCAATTTTATTCCAGAAGCTGACAGTATTTTGATCAATGGTCATACACTTTATGACTCAAGAAAGGCAGTTGTCGCACAATGTGGGGGATATGAACTAGTACCAGTGAATCCTAACAGGACATATCGCTTCCGTGTGATTGGCGCAACAGCTTTCCGAACACTCGGCTTTGCTATTGCTGGCCATAATATGACAATTATAGAAGTAGATGGCGAATTAACAAAACCATATACTGTAAATCAATTAGAAGTAGCTCCAGGTCAAAGATTCTCCGTACTTTTACATACAGATAAAGAAATAAATGAGTATGCAATTCAGGTTGTTCGTCGCTGGTCAGATGATGTTCCTAGAGCAACAAATGGAATTGCAGTCTTACAATATTCTCAACCTTTAAAACGAGCTGGGGATTTTGAATCAAGAGGTATTGTTAGACTCAAGAAGCCTGTCATTCTCGAACCGCCTCTTATTAAAGCTCAAATGACAGAAAAAGAGGTGCCCTACTGGCGTTGGTCTCAAATCGAACCTCTTTATGGTGTTGATCCCGCTATTCACAAAGAAGCCACAAGGACAATTAAGTTACGCAGTGTGGATCAACGTTTACCAGATAACACCACAAGGTGGCTCGTAAATGGAATTGCATTTTCAGAGGAGCACAGTAACGATACACCTATTTTACAGCAGATCCAAAATAACCGTCGCGTATTATCTGGTCTCTATGATACTATTACAAAAGATGGTTATGATCGTAATTTAGGTACCTATCCTATTAACTATTTTGATATCGTAGACATTGTGATTCAAAATACACATAAACCTGGTGAGCCGTGTCGAAGTCATCCATGGCACACTCATGGCCATTCTCATTGGGAAATTGCACATGGAAAAGGTGAATACGATCATGAGAGAGATGGTAATATTCGAAACGTCAGAAACCCATTACACAAAGATATAACATTGGTGTATCCTGCTATTGATGCCAATTTATTTATAAGCAATGGCAAAAAAGTGGAAAATCCTGTTGGCTGTGGATGGTCCAAAATTCGTTTGGTTGCGGTAAGTTTTTGTTGTATGTTTTTATGCTAAAAGTAATAGTATTGATTGTGTTACTATTTTAGGATAATCCTGGCATTTGGGCAGTTCACTGCCATAATACTATACATATGCTAATGGGTATGATGGTCGCTTTAGAAGAAGCACCTGAGCTTATACCAAGATACCCAAATATAGGTTAAATTTAATAAAAATGTAATATCTAAATAAGCCCCATATAGCTTTTATTGTTGGACGATATATTTGTATTTATATTATATATGATTATTGACCTCCGCGAAGAGCCAATACTAGATGAAGAACAGAACCACCTTCAATACCATATTGACTAGCTGTCATTTCATCAGCCCTATTTCGTTTAGCAATTAGATAAACTTAAAATCCTCATAATGCGGTTCATTCCTTTCATTCTTACATTTGCTTTCCACTATAAATCAAACGTTGTTGAGGGGGAGGAATGCCTTCTTTTTCCTCTACACGCTCTTTGATGCGAGAAATTTTATCATTGGGTTCAATATCAATTTCAATCTGTATAAAAATCAATATTAAATGACCATCAACTAACTACTTTTCTAAATGCTTACTCACCTCTTTACCAGTCAAGGTCTATAAATTTATTGTAAAATATATAATTCATTAATATATACTTATTAGTATTGGGTAGATTGCCTTCTTTACCTTAACTTTAACAAGCATTTTTAAATTTTTTTTTCACTGAAAGGAAAACAATTGAAAAGGAGAGTATGTCTTAGGTAATGGCGCGTGTTTTAACAGTAAAAAAACAGCATTATTTGTCCCCGACATTATTTGATTGGATGTAACAACAACGTAAGTTGAAGAGACCATTACATAATTCAATGTAAAATGTATTATAGACTCAAAAATGAACCAATTTCGTGTATTATGCTCTTATAGGAATTGAATTGGAGACTTTACAAGAACAAACTTCAAAATATTCTTTCATTTAACTAACCGATGACATATCGTCGAATTATGTTGGGACAGTTCTCAACTGGGATACACTTTAATCATAGCAATGTACTAACTTTTATGAATGTTCATTCTGATAATCAAAAAGTACAAACTCTAATTTTTAAGAAAGATATAGGGATTAAACTATCTTAAAGTTCAAAACATTGTTTTTCAACTTGGCAGATCATTCCTAGAAATTAAATATGCTGTGCACTTCATGCAGATTCTTTTTACTTCTTCAATAATTAACACGAAAAATAAATTGAGATTTCAAGCGTCATGAATACTTGTAAAGCATTTATTTTATGTCTTATTGATGTGAAAAAAAACTTCAAAAGGACTGCCTGCAGTTTTAACGCACAAAATTTTAGTATTTATCACATTTTATATCTATTTTAATTGCTTTTATGTATGGCCATTAGAAAGCTGATAAATATCCTTTAATTGCAAGCATTCTCCAATCGTTTTATTTTTTTTTTTTAAGCAGAGGAAAAGAATATTTTCTTTTTAAAAAAAAGAATGCAAGTAAAAAACCTTTAAAAACAGTTGTTAGCTAGCTGAATTAATATATATATATATATATATATATATATATATATAGTATATTTACTGTGCATCAAGTGCGACTTCAAAATCCAATTTCGAACTACCACTATTTGATTTTATAAAAGACTTCAAATATCTGAAATATCCCATACAAAATAGTTTAAAAAAGTGCACGCTTCATTTCTTTATGTCTACATCAGCTTGGAGAGGCTAAATTTTCTGCGATTCTGTGGATCAACACCAGATGTAGTTGGATCTACCCTGTTGTTACAAAAAAACTAAATTTGATTTTAGTCTCTCAATTTTTTAAATCAATGTTAGGTTAATGCTAGGTCGCTGTTAGGTTAATTCTCGTTTGTTCTTCTATAAACCCTTTCATTTTAGAACAGATAGCAATAGCTTTAGAGGGAAAATACATCATTTGCCAAGATTTGACTCAATATTGGGCAATAAAGTTTGAAAATTCGTTGAAACCTATCTGAAACCTATTTTTTACAACCGTAAAAACCAACAACAAAAAACGCTATCTTGAAGACTTTTGACCCTCATGATTTCCAATTTTACATGATATTAAGCACACATTCTTGAAAAAAAATACAGAGTAGTAACTTCCGTAAGTTAATGTGTATTAAAAAAATTGTCGCCAAAGCGTGCCTATAGTTTGTTGTGCTTTTTTTTTTTTTTTTGCAAATGTTTAGTACTATATGTTGTCTTTGTATATATAATGTACCTGAAATTGTAGCTTAAATATGGCAACTAACTATGCTTTAACATATTTAGCATATGTGTCATATTAACATTATAAATGATTAATTTGATAATCACATAAGCTAAGTTCTAATAATCTAGACTTATGATAAAATATAGGAAATAAAGAATATTAACAATCAAGCAATATCAAAAGCAACTAAAGGCTTTGGACTGATCATCCATATCTGGATTTAATTACATTAGCATAAGTGAGGATTGACACTAAATTTTAGTATGAGGACACCGTTTTAAACAACATGTGTGTAAGCAATCCTTAATCAACCATAAATAGCAGTAAATGTTTATTACCTTTCATTCAATTTCCTATCTCGTTTTTTATATATAATAAAGACTTGCAGGTTTTCTCACCTACTTGTATGACTTTATTATTTATATTTACAATAATTTATAGATTAATATTAACTAATCATAATTAAGCCGTGATTGCAGATCTTGTAAGGCGTCTTGTTTGATATATCTTGGCAGCTACTTATTTAATTAACTGCTGAAGTTACAGAGTATGGTGTCATGATTAAGTGGCTCGAGCCTTTCGGTTAATTGACTGAGAAATAATAACCTAGGCGTTTCTTATATTCGATTCCATACTTGTTCTTTCATATTTTAAATAATAATTAATAACGGATTGTATGATTTATTAATTTTTATAGAAGGTGATAAAGTATGATTGTGGAATATCCTTAGATATTCACGGAAAAAATTATAAAAAACAATAAGAATTCAACTAGATAAGTGTAGGGTTTTATTATCAAGTCAAATTCTAGCTAAGGCCTTATTGTGATAAATAAATGTCCTCTTTATATAGTTTTCACCAGAGAGATTAGTTAATTGTCCTAGATCCATATGTAGCCAATAACATCCCTTGTAGATACATTCCTTGATAGTAGCCAGTCGATATATTTATAGAGTTCGTGGGTCCTTGATAATAATGGTATAATTAAATCCACATTAGGTTAATTGGTCTTTAGTATAAATTGTTAGGATCAAAGTTCGGTAGAAAGTTTATATTAGTATGAATTAGCATATATAACTTCGGTAGTTTAATGTCTATTCATATCAACAACATTTTAAGTAAAAATCATAAATAATGGAGATCTATAGTGGATAAATATGTAAATATTCCACAATGATGGTTGGTGTAATTACAACGTTATGTTGGAATACTTTTTACAACGCTGCTTTAAAGATTGTACCAAAAATTCTTTCAAAAAATAAATTTACTACATAGCAAGCTTGTGCTACGGGATCTGAATTATCTAACTCCGTTTTATGCAGATTATATCTTTCAATACCAAGAAAATCGCTACAAAATTCACTTTTCAGTTAATAACTCTTGCAATTTTAAAGTAATCTCAAAGAGTAGTATTTCAAAATAAACATATAAAAGAGAAGAATAAATTCAATGAAAATTCTAATTTAGCTCATACACTATTTATAAAGTTATTTCCATTAAAAGCATATAAAAACGCAACTTCAATAGACTATAACTCGAAGTAGCAACCGTTTAGACAACTAATTTATAAGCCAAAAATAGTTCTTTCATTTAGTTTTATTATATTTTACCATAAAATCAATCTTGACAAAAGTTTTCAATAAATATGTCATTAGATAGAAAATTAAATTTCAGGTTGAGATTGTTTAATAGAGCTAGCTAAGTTACTTTGTATTTTCAGGCCAGTTTTGCATTTTAAAAATTTTAGGATTGTTTTTATCAATTTTTTTATTATCAGAAAGTTTTTATTTTTAATTACCGCCACACCTGAGATGTATGAAAATTAGAAAAAAATTTTGTTAAAATTGCTATTATTTGTAGTTTTTTAATGGTGTGTAGGGAATGTTTAAATCAGAAATATAGTAGCTACGCATGGAGCAACTCATCATTATTATAAATTAGAACAAGGTAGTATAGTAGTTTTTTAACTCGAATACTGTAATTGAATTCGCGAAATTTTCTTGTACATATTGAAATGTCAAAAAGGGTCAACAGAAATAATCTTGCCAAAATATTACACTTTTATTAACGATACATCCAGAGGATGTATTTATATACTTTCATTATAACTAATACTAGATTTAATATCTTAAGGATAATATGCTGTGGAACAACGTGGAGAACATGATGTAGATCATGTGAACACACTTTAATTTACTATAATACCGATTATAGACTGGAACATTGGATGTGCGACCTTGATGTAGATATTGACACAACACATATATGAGAAATAAGGAATTGCATTTATTAAAACAACCAAAAAGAAAGAATCTTTTAAAAATCTAAATATTTGTATTTTATATCATTTTAATCGTGTAATGTGTTGCATGACGACGGCAAATTCTATTAAATTTACACAATATTTTTTTTTGCCGTGATGGTGTTTTATAGTTACAAATCTCCTATACATTATTTTTTCGTTCAAATAAACCTTTCTTTTTTATAATAAATATCAACAGCTAATCACAAATTATAATGCTGGTAATGTCTTAATGTGTCTACTCTGTTGTTGGCTTTTATTGTCTAGGGAATGCTCGTACACTGTAAATTTTGGATGTATTTAATGCTAAAATTTGTTGTATTCCACCAAGTATCATACCCTATCGCCTTCTATAACCAATCAATAGATTATACAATCCATTGATTACTATTTAGAATATGAAAGAACAAGTCTAGAATCGGATATAAGAAACGCCTAGT
>JAEPRC010000272.1:0-14538 GCA_016758945.1 Mucor plumbeus
GAACAGATATTTTCACTAAAGTTCCATATATCTGTTTTGACGTCCAAGTATTTATATGTATCTTTTTCCAACTGAAACTAATTCATGCACTTTTATATGTTGTCATGTAATGTGAATCATTACACATTCCTTATAATTCACATTGTGGAATTATTTTGGAATTATTTTGTTAATTATCATAATTCACAAAATAATTCCAAAATAATTTACCGGGTGAATTATGAATTTTTGCCTAGTGTAAATTTTATTTAAATGCAGTGAATGATTAATTCTGTAATCTTTTGCTTTAATGCAAGCTTTGGCACGATAAGGCATACTTGAAGTAATCTTCTGGCATTCCTCAATTGTTATCTTTTCATACCAAACTACCAAATCTCCCGTGTTCTCTCCCAAAGTTTATTCATACCTTTTGGAAGCGTATGATACTCATTCAGGCGAATTTTCAATAACCTCCACACATTTTCAATTGAACTAAGATCTGGAGATTGTGCTGACCATAGCATTATTGTTTCATATTTTTTTTAATTAAAAGAGGTCTTTTATTAATTTTGAGATATTTTTAGGGTCGTTGTCTTGCTGAAGAATGACTTGACCACGACGCAAATTTAATTCTTGGCACATGTGGTCAATAGTGTTGTATTCCATATCACCTTCTACAAATCTATATCCTAACATGATAGTCAAGATACTATAATTGCGCCTTGGGCAAATACATAATATAACCAATACTTCGAAAGGAAGTATCAACAACTACGGATATTCTACTTTTCTATGTGGCTCAGTACTCAGTAGCACTATTAACTCATGTCAAACTCAATATTAATAGGAGGCGCTATTAATATAATTAGATTTCCAGACACGGACCTTCCATCAACAAATTAAAAAAGAACAAGACAAATACTAAATATGAAACATGTCAACTAGGAAAAGCACTCAACATATTGTTTTCCTGATTTGTTAAATCAATATGGATAAATACTTACCATATTAATCTATTGGTTCTATAGTTATATTCTCAGTAGTAAATAATGAACTGATATAAAAGACCCATACTTTTATATCTTAATAAACTTCAGACTTCTTTTAGTTTTTATATACAGTTGGAAAAGCTGATACATTATTGTCTTTTTAAAATTGTATTTTTATTTATAAACTTTAAGAATAATTCAAATAGGTTTTTCCAAATTGTCGCCAATGACACTTTTGTAAAGTTTGGAGTTCATTTTTCTTTCATTTTTGTACAACCAACCAACCGCAGTCCTATAAATTCCACTCCAAATCTTGTTTATTATCCGCCTTTAGGTTTTCTTGTTTTATTGGTATGTCTTGATTGTACCTCCTCATCTGCCCCATTCCAGCACCAGATTTGACCGTTGGAGTTAAACAATTTACTCTTAACACATCGGTAAAAACCGTGCTCTTTCAATCATCCAGAGCCCAATCAGTCTTGGCTTTACACCAGAGGAGACGCTCCTTCGCATTATCATTACTGATGTCTGGCTTTTTACCTTCTTATATAAGGCTCCTAAACAGTTATTCCGGAGAGTCTTACGTAAAGTATTCGCACTAAAATTTATTTTTAGCTTATGAGAGAGTCCCTGAGAGTTATTTGTGAATAAATCTTATTTCTAGAAAGAATAATAATAAAGACTAACAACATTTATCATGGAGAACGTAGGCTTTATTACTACAATAGAAGAACTAGTGGTTAAAGAAAGAACCAAGAGCTTCAAGGTCTTGGTTTAAAAGACTATTTATAATAATTACATTTCAATATGAGTTAGAAATGGAATTGGCCCTAAAATTACTGTTTAATATTCTTGAGAACCGACAGTTCCTCCTTGACTTGTATCGCATTATTTAAGCCACCTTTGGTGATTTTTTGTACGCAATAATATCTTTTATTTTCTATGGTCCATTTCGGTGGGCGGCCTCCTTTGACTTTTTTTCAGTCAGGACAAGCTATTTTTCCAATACGACATACTGTGGCTTTTCTAAATTTTACACATCAAACAATTTCCGCTACGGTATGACCTGAATTCAGCAAAGAAAGGACGTCGTTGCGTTTAGTGTCCGATATACTGTATATTCTACTCTGCTTTTAATATGGCCAACTATGCTTTAAAATAACTACCGCTTACACAAAAATGGCATTTAACGGTTTTCTTTTTCCCAATTTTCGCTTTTATTTTTATTGCAATAAAATGTTATAAATTTTGATTTTTCAAATCTTTATTAATACATTACAATTACAAGCCTGGTAGTAATTATCATAGATTTATTAAATAAAAAGTTGGGGTCGTGCTTAACTAGGTATTGCTTCCTCACATAATTGTTTACTAGCTATATCATTTAAAACTATGTCATGCAATTCAAACAAGAGATTATACAGTGGTGATTCAATTTAGTGGACTCAAAAATAAGGGAAATTCGATTTATGGGACACATTTTTTTCCACCGTTGTTTTTTTCGTAATTTTACCGCTTAAATCCACTAAATCAAATCAGTGGATTAGTGGACTACCTCGTTCCACCAGTCCACTAAAGCAGGGAAATATTAAGCTGTGATTGGGCAAACATTTATCATTAAACATTGGACCAATAAAAATTTATGCTAAATTATGATTCTCATACAGATCTAATGCCGCGTTCGTAACGCTTTTACTTGGATTTACCATATAAGTCTCTTGTATGTATTTACTCATATTTTTATAAGGATTGGATTTGCTTTATTATAATAGCAAATAGCTATTTTTTGCTCGTTTGTTAGCCTTAATCCTTTACTTTCAGTGATAATGGTAGATATAGAATTTACACCAGATCTACTGTTGTATTCCACCAAGTATCATATCTTATCGCCTTCTATAACCAATCAATAGATTATACAATCCATTGATTACTATTTAGAATATGAAAGAACAAGTCTAGAATCGGATATAAGAAACGCCTAGTTTATTAATTCTCAATCAATTAACTGAAAGGCTCGGACCACTCAAATCATGACACCATACTCTTTAACCTCAGCGGTTAATCATTCAAGTAGCTGTCAAGATATATCAAATCACAATCCAGGCACAACAAGCGCAGCATTGAAACAAGGCAATTCACAAGCTCTACAATCACGGCTTAATTATGATTGATTAACATCAATCCATAAATTACTCTCAAACAGATCTAATAGTTCAATACCGCTCTTAATTGTATCTCAGGAACTCAACACTAAATCATTATAAAAGGCAATACTTTTATATCTAAATAAACCTTATCTTGTTTTTATTGTACAGTTGAAGAACTGATTAATTACACATTCTCTTTTATTGTACTCTTTTTTAAATATATTATCGCAAATCCGATCTTATATAACATCTACGGCTTTTTTGACGCTTTTCATTGACAATTCTTTGGAAGTTTTAAAGAAAATGTACTTTTTTTGTGATAAATATTAAAATTAGAAGCCAATTATATTCTCAATTTCTATTTTTAGCCATTTTATTATGTAAGCGGTAAAATTCGATATAGTGGAAAATTCGATTTAGTGGACACTTTTTTTTCCACCGACGAGTCCACTAAATCGAATCACGACTGTAAATATATAAACCATAAATAATCGAAGATATTCTTAAATATCAAAGATATCAAGGGTATTTATGAAGTGCTGTATCAAAAGTAAAAAAAAAAAAAAAAAAAAAAAGTTATAAAATGAAATAGCACACTAAAACTAAAGAACTTTATTATAAAATAGAAACTATCTCTTTTATATAGAAATTTCTTTAATCATGACTAATCCAAATAAGTATATATTTACTTATCTAATCAAACCTAAGTAGCACACTGATTCTACATTTCACAATATTAACCAAACTTTATAATATATTACACATCAATATAGAACATACCATAGCAAACTATGCCATAATCTTAACCAAGATGCATACACAGAACTGTGTGCACAACAATTAGAAGGTGATACTATAACTTAGTATTTTTCCAAAGGTATGAAGACTCAAAGTTTCTGATTTTTAGCAGTAAAATACCTGTAGAATCTGAAACATTAGCATTAAAAACGTTGTAACGACTGCAAAAAATAGAATATTTTTAGGTACTTGTTTTGTGTTGAAATTGAACATCTCAAGTACATTGACATATAAAATTTTCTTCATGTTTATTAAGAAAAAAAAGTAGAGGGGTAAAACGTAAAACCCAATTGTTAAGGAAGAAGCCGTAAATTTTTGCATATTTTTGAAACTTTTGCGAGGTATAAAATAAAATTAGAAACAGATAGCATAATGCGACCAATTCATAACTTTTTAACAGTGCCTAAAGTATATTCTAAAAATGTTAAGTACAGAGTTAGTTTTAGAAAAGGTGGTGCGTTTCGATTTTAAAGACCAACGGCTTCACAAATCAGCTTTTTTTATATCCTACTTTCATATTTTAGAATTTAAATTAACTGGATTGACAAGTTCTATTGCTCAATAAATGTACATTTTAGACACTTGACATTTCTGAAAGCAATTTTTTTGCTTAAACGAAAATACAGGTAGCAGCTTTGCGAACTTGATTTGATATAGGCCCACAAATTACTTTCAATGAAACGAAATTCTACCTATTTCTTTATACTATGAGCATTATGAGAGGATGCGAATGCTTAAATCTGTGTTCATTATTTTGGAATTGTATTTTTTCAGCAATCATGCATTTGTGTAAAAATTTAAAGTTTCAAATTAATATTTCTGCTTACATGAAATAAATATCTATGTTTATCTCACAACCTTTTTTTTTCTCAGGCATGCCTAAACTTTTCAAACGAAGCATTACTCTTTCCATAAAAAGACCTTTAAACATTATGTCGTACACATTCACACCGATTGTAATGAACGATAAATTAAATGAGTTACTTTTCTTGTTGCTGTACATTATAGGCATATATACCGCTGCATATCCAGAGCCATGTACAAGTATATTTACCTTACATTTAATGATCGTCAATACTTAATATATAACAGCTTTCTGTACAAGCTGTTTTTGACAACTCAAAAATCAAATAATTCAACGCTAATAAAATTTTAGCTACTATCAACATTTATTGTACTACCAAATATATCCTATATTGTGTATTTTCGAATAATGGTTTTCGTATTTCACACTATTATAAAAACCTGAAATAATCTTGTACATGTGTTTTCTTTTGTGCTTTATTCTGTTTCTCTTACAACAACTATTATACCATGGCTCACCCTAGCATCGCCATCATAGGCTCAGGGTAATACTATTTTTATGTGTGAAACATGGCTGACATGTATAATTGAATTATTTCATGTTATCA
Source organism: Mucor plumbeus (assembly GCA_016758945.1). Lineage (NCBI taxonomy): Eukaryota > Fungi > Mucoromycota > Mucoromycetes > Mucorales > Mucoraceae > Mucor > Mucor plumbeus. The sequence goes on from JAEPRC010000272.1 coordinate 5,326, forward strand.
TAGCTTCAGCGGTATGGTCACTGCTATTCAATTAAAAAAAAAGTTGAATCTTTCTGCAGATATATTTGAATCAACCGAAGATATAGGAGGAACATGGCATTATAATCAATATCCTGGATGTGCTTGTGATGTACCTAGCCATCTTTACTCTTTTAGTTTTGAATTAAATCCTAGTGAGTGGATATATAATTACTTCAAATTGACGCAAAACTAATATAACTATTAAATTACAGATTGGAGCCAACAATACAGTAGTCAAAAAGAAATTCATGAATATATGCGCAGTGTAGCTAAAAAACATCATATTTATGAACAAACTCAATTCAATACAGAGGTTGTTCGTGCCACATGGATTGAAAAGACAAAGAAATGGGAACTTGAATTGAAAACAATTCAATCAAAGGAAACACAAATCAGACATTATGATTTCATGTAAGACAGACATTTTCTTAATTAAAATGAGGTCTTACTTATAATTGTAAACAAACTTTTAGTTTTTCAGGTGTGGGAGCAATTCGTGTACCAAATATACCGCACGAATTCCAATCTTTCCAAGGAAAAATTATACATTCTGCCTATTGGGATCATGATTATGATTTCACAGGCAAGACAGTAGCTGTAGTTGGTAGTGGTACAAGGTAAATTTTTTAAAAAAAGAGACATTGATACTGAAAACCTAACATTGATTGCCAATATAGTTCAGTACAAATAGTACCCAACTTGGCTTCTAAAGCTACTCATCTTCATAATTTCCTTCGTACGCCTACTTGGATCACCCCTCGCAACAATTTCTACTACCCAAATTTCATCAAAAAATTATTCAATTTCATCCCATTTTTTATGCGCCTCTATAGAGCATATCAATTCTTTATGCGTGAACTTCGATTTGGTGTTTGGGGCAATGCTAATTCTTTTGTCGCTAGATTTTTCAGAAAGAGATTAGAAAAGCAAATGACTCAAGTGCTTGTAACTAGAGGTCGGTCTGATTTGATTAGTAAATTGATTCCCGATATCACTCCTGGATGTAAGCGTATTGGTATTTCTGATGATTATTTACAATCCTTGTGCCAAAGTAATGTTACAGTCAACACTTCACCCATTGCAAGTGTTCGAGGTCAAACTATTACAACAGTGGATGGATCAGAAACTCATGTAGATGTGCTTTGTTTGGCCACAGGATTTAATGTGAATGGGTTCTTGGGTCATATGCAAGTATATGGACGAGGCGGCGTACATTTGAATAAATTGTGGGATGAAAATAGTGCAAAGACATATAAAACTGTCAATATTCATGGATTCCCCAACTTTTTTATGATGCTTGGTCCTGGGTCTGGTCTTGGACATAACTCTGTTGTTACTATGATTGAATGGTAAGCTTTTGATTGTTTTTAATTTGCGTAAAATGTTAATATTTTAATCATATCATAGCCAAATTGATTACGGAATCAAATTGGTTGAATACATGCTTAAGAACAATATCAAATGCATGGATCCCAAAGAGCATGCACAAGAAAAGTTCTCTACTCAACTTCAAAAAGATTTCAAGGGTACTACATGGGCTACTGGATGTAAATCATGGTATCTTAGTAAGAAAGCAGGGGAAATTCAATTTCTCTGGCCAAAGACTGTAACGAGTTTCTTTTTCATGTTGAACAAAAAGATAGACTACAATAAGGATTATATTAAAAATTAATTTATTCTGTTTTCTTTTTAATATTATTCAATAAAGGCATCTTTAAGGCACTTCGTACTTTGGGTATTTTGAAGGCAATATTCTGAACTACACTATACCATGCTGATGAGAACCAATAAAGACCGATTGCCATAGGTGCATTTGCTGCTATAGGAACAAAAGCAACTGAAAGTACTCGGAATGCATTAGTCATAATCTTTTGTGTTCTACTTTGATTTCCTCTTGCATACCAAGCATTCAACTAAAACTCAAATTATCAGTATAATGTACAGTATTTATTATTTTAACAAATCCTTACCTCTACATTGATTAGGTTACCAGCACCTATCATGACAGGAATAGCCATAGTTGGATCCACAGCCGTTAAATCCATAAACCAAGCTAACCCGCCTTCTGATAAACCGAATGCTGGTAAGTTAGATGTTTGGCCTAACCATGGTAATGGGTAAGCTGTCAAATGTCTCAATGTCAAGGACATCGAAATAAATAAAGGAATTTGCACCCATGGCAATAAGAACATTTTCCAACGTGAACAGCCATGATGTGCATAAATCAATTTCACTTTTTGTTTATATTGCTTTTGTAATTCTTGTTGGTATTTTTGATATGGCCAGCTATGTTGTTTACTATCCTTGGCCACTTGTACTTTAAGTGTTTCTGCCCAGCTTTGAATTAGGGGTGCTAAATTGATCATTGTACCTACACTGCGTTGCTGATATATTGCGATGGGTAATGTCATGGACGTTCTTAATATCAAAGTACTAGCAATAATAGTTGCCCACCATGGCATGCCTGTATCGTGTATGCTATATAGAATAGATTCATTGATAGCCAAGACAGCTGGCAGTGCTGTATCAGTGGTTGTATCGTTTATTGTTGTTACTGTACTTGTTATTGCAGCCGTCGACCATATGCTATGTTTTTTTTTATCGTTTATCAACGATAATGGTATTAAACGTTTAGGTTGATATAAAACTGATTTTTGAATACAAAATGGTAAGGATCTTTTTAATTTTATAATGGGACGATTCATTTCTTATTTCAACACATGAGATAAACTTGAAAATAACAAACAATTGGTGGGGGGGGGGGAGAGAGAGAGAGAGAAAGAGTTACCCTCTATTACTAGGTTGGTATTAAACACTGAGACTCAATAAAATAAAACCAGCCCATTTTTACCTTCAACTTTTTATACAAATTAAACATTTTTATTGCAACTTAAGAAGGTGTAATTTCCTTGACAACCTTACAAGGGTTACCAACAGCAAGTACATTAGCAGGTATATCTTTAGTAACAACAGATCCTGCACCAATAGTAGATCCTGCACCAATAGTGACGCCAGGACAAATTATGGCACCACCACCAATCCATGCACCATTACCAATAGTAACATCCTTACCAATTTCAATGCCTGTCTTTCTCTTTGTAGGATCTAAAGGATGATTGACAGCATATACGTGTACACCGGGTCCCATAAATACATGATCTTCAATAATGATTTTACCGATATCCAAGAAAATACAATCATAATTGATCTTAACGTTATTTCCAATGTATAAATTATAACCATAATCACATTTAACAATAGGATTGACAAATGCATTTTCCCCAAATTGACCAAATACTTTGAGTGCAACTTGTCTACGTTCTTCACCGTTAGGTAAACTGTTGTATTGCTTTAAAAGCCCTTGGCAACGGATTCTATCGTCTCTGAGTTCCTTTTGACCAGGATGATACCACTCGCCGGTCATCATTTTCTGCTTTTCTGATTTTTCTTGTTCAGGCATTTTTTTGTATTGGAAATTAAAATAAAGAAAAGAGAGAATTTGTTGGCATGTTTAGCATGCTTAAATAGAAATTTCTTTGGTAGTTTGTATTCCGTAAAGTTCGTCATTATCGATATTTGGGAATTTTGGGAAATTTAATAATATACTACAATAATATTGTATCCAACAGTCGTGGATCCCAATTTCAATTTTTCCCCAAAACAACATGGAATCTTTCAAAGATTTTTTTTTCAATCGTTGGCACAGAAAAAGCTATAATGAAAACTTGATTAAAATTTTGAGAGGCTCTGGAGTATGTTTCTATTTTTTGTTTTGTAAAAAAAAAAAAAAAAACGACCAACCGGATATAGAATTATGAGTAAAACGGAACGAGAATATTGCATTACTCTCCCCATCCCTCCCTGGGTCGAATTTTCCGCGGTCTACAAGCGCCCTGTTCTTAATTATGATGATGGAAATATAGTTTCATACACATGGTAGGCTTTCCAGTTTCTTGATTCCTTTTAGAAATGAAAATCTACACAAAGACTGGGGATAAAGGTATTATTATATGAACATATTAATGCAAATGTATTAATGCCCATTCAAGGCACTTCAAGCTTGTATAATGGAGAACGTAGAGATAAAGATGATGAGATATTTGAAGCATTAGGTAAGGCTAATTGAAATCTATTTTCGTAAAGAAAAACTTGTTGATAGCTTATAGGTACAACGGATGAACTGACATCAAATATTGGGTATTTATATAATTGTTGTTAACACTCACATGTATAGTAATAAATATGGTAAAATAGGTTTGCAATGGAGTTTTTAGAAGAAACTGATTTTGGAAATGAATTAATTGAAAAGTTAACAAAGGTAAAAAAAAAAAAAAAAAAAAAAAAAAAAAAAAAAAAAGCAAATATAGTACATGTTATCATATTAATATTGTACAGATTCAATGTCTCTTACAAGATGTAGGTTCTAACCTTGCGACACCTCGTGAGCAATCCAATGAAGCTCGATTAGGTATAGAGCATACATGTAGATACATATCATATTTTGACTTTCTACGTAGCTCGAACTAGATTTGATGCTGAGGGAAATCATGTACAAGAATTGGAAAATTGGATCGACGATTATGATCAACAATTACCAAAGCTTACTAAGTTTATTTTACCAAGTGGAGGTAAATCTAGTGCAAGTTTACATGTCGCTCGTTCGGTATGTCGTCGTGCAGAAAGAAGAGTTCAACCTTTGGTTCGAGACCAGCTTTGTGATGATTCAGTTGCCATATTTTTGAACAGGTAAGAAGAAACTTCTATTAGATTTTTGTTTGTTTGTTTATTTACTAATGATATATGACATCTTTTTTTCTTTCTCATCTCCTTCTTTTTCTTCCCCTTGATGTTACATATATATATATATATATATGTATAAAAAAGATTGAGTGATTTCTTATTTAATGCTGCAAGATGGGCAGCACAATCTCAGGGTAAAGAAGAAAAGATTTATAACAAACCTTGAGATAAACATTATTCACAACAAATAAAAAAAAAATATATATATTTAACCTTGAATTTTTGTTTGATTTATTTTGTGTTTTTATTTTCTTATCTGCAACATCTTGAATAAAATGAAGTTTTCTCGTTATTTACAATTTAATGCTGTACCTGAATGGTTTGATTATTATTTACCGTGAGTCAACAAGCCTTTAAATATGTAATATACGGTATACTAACTGTCTATATAATCAGCTATTCTTCTTTAAAATCATTGATCTACAATATTGAAAAAGATAAAAAGGCGTCTTTAACCGAATATACAGCATTATTATCTACCAATGATAATGATAATTCAACGTTTATTAAAGCATTAGATAAATCACTTGCTAATATAATTCAGTTTTATACAGAAAAAGAATGTGAAGCCAATGTCGAATTAGATCATATATTCGCTCCTACAAGAACAACAAAGCCTATAATCATTGTCATTCATGAGCCAAGCATTAATGCAAGCCCACACCTTTCATTACCTGCTTCTTCTTCTAGTTGCAGTATAGATGATGAACAAATATCTACTGCTGACACCATGGTACAACCCAATAGCTATCAACAGCAAGATGATGGTAGTCAAGATCAACGTTTAATTGATTTGTACATTTATTTGTCAAAACTTAAATCTTTTGTGTACCTGAATCAGACTGCCTTTGCCAAGATTTTGAAGAAATATGACAAGCTCATGAATGCCAAGCTCAGTGAATCTTATACCCATAATACGCTTTTGAAGTCTTACCCATTTAAAGTATCTACCTGCCAACATTTAGATAATCTTATCCAACAAGTTCAGAGTATTTACAGTGAGAAAAATCTTAAATCGGTGGATTTAACTACTTGTTTGCATGAAAGATTAAAGAACGATAGAAATTTGGTTTGGAGAGAACGTCTTGGACAAGAGCGTAGAGGTACAAATATTACTGTAATAAAAGAGCAAGAACAAGAGAAAAATAGCTTTGGATTGACAAGATTTGATTTAAAGAAATGGATATACTTGACATTAAGCTTGACATTGTTCATTTATTTACTCAATAGCTCTTTGTTTGAACATGTTGAACAGAATAGATGTTTTGCTATATTGGTATTTTGTAGTGTTTTATGGGCTACCGAGGTAAATAAGGCTATATAAACATTTTTATGTAATTTATTCAATACTAAAACATACCATTCGCTCAGCTGATGCCGTTATTTGTAACAGCTTTACTGGTCCCTTTCTTAGCTATTGTTTTACGTGTGATTCGTTCAGAACAAAAAGCTTCAGATGGTACTATTGTTTATGAAAGATTAAGTGCAATGGAAGCTTCTAAGTCTGTATTTGCTTCCATGTTATCACCTGTGATTATGTTATTATTAGGAGGCTTTTCTATAGCTGCTGCGCTAAACAAATATGGTATTGCTAAAGCATTGGCTTCATTTGTTTTATCAAAAGCAGGTATTCGTCCGTCTCGAGTATTGTTAGTAAACATGTTGGTTGCTTCAATGGCTAGTATGTGGATTAGCAATGTTGCAGCACCCGTTTTATGCTTATCCCTAATTCAGCCCATTTTACGTACATTACCTGTGGGATCTCCCTTTGGTCCATGCTTAATCATGGGTATAGCATTGGCATCCAACTTGGGTGGTATCGCATCTCCTATTGCATCTCCACAAAACGTTATTGCTATCCAAAACATGTCTCCTCCACCTTCTTGGACAGATTGGTTTTGTGTATCAGTGCCACTATGTTTACTAGGTAACTGCATTGTTTGGATTTGGTTATTACAGTCTTATCAAATCAAGAATGATGAACACGAGGTCGCAAAATCAACAACAACAAACAACAGCGCTTTCAAAATGACCCCAATCCAGTTCTTTGTCGCCTGTGTTACATTATTCACTATTGTACTGTGGTGCATAGCTCGTACTTATCGTGATACCTTGGGTGATATGGGTGTCATTGCTATTATTCCATTGATTGCTTTCTTTGGTACTGGTATACTGACTAAAGATGAGTTTAATAACTTTTTGTGGAATGTTATTATATTGGCTATGGGTGGTATTGCATTAGGAAAAGCAGTTGAAAGCTCGGGTCTGTTACATACAATTGCATTAAAAATTTCAGAACATGTCATGGGATTCTCATCTTTTGAGGTCTTATTTATATTTAGTTGTTTGGTATTGGTAATTGCTACTTTTATTAGTCATACTGTAGCTGCTCTGATTGTTTTACCTATCGTTTCGAAAATTGGTGCTCAATTAACTGATCCAAACCCAAGATTACTTGTGATGGTAAAAATTGTTTAATCCACATTATATCTATATTATAATAATACTCCAAACAGGGAACCGCGTTTGTGTGCTCAGCAGCTATGGGTTTACCTGTATCAGGTTTTCCAAATATGACAGCCATTTCACAAGAGAACATCATCGGTGAACCTTATTTGAAAACGAAGGATTTCATTAGAAATGGTGTGCCTTGCAGCATCTTGATTATGCTTTTCATTGTTACACTTGGCTATTTATTAATGATGGGCGTTGGTATATAACTAGGGTTTTACTTTATTAGCTTCATTTATACATTTATACATTTATACTTTTTACTATTCTTTTTTGGCATTGAGTTATTTTTATTAAACAGATTTCCTGAATAAAGTCAGTTGTGTTTTACAAAGATTATATAATAGAAAATATAGCTAATTATATAATGCGCGCATGAATATTGTGTAAGTATTCAGTTGGTTGATAAAGAGAAACGTTTGCGTATTTTGCTTGAATCAAATGCATTTAAAAAGTTTTTCGACAATAATCTAGTATTTCTACAAGAAAAGTAACAACATTAGCATTTTTCAACAACTTCAGGGATATCAAAAGTGTTTCTGTGTATGGGATGCTATGCTACTATTGCATATCTACAACACAACTTATAATTTTTTACTCCAAATAATATTAATTTTTGATGGAAAAATTTAACATTTTAGCAGTAAACCTTTGCTCCAAAATATATGGCTGAATAAGTAAATATTTGTGTTTTAACAAATAGCTAATTATTGGATATACAGTATGCTACAATTTGGTAAAATTATAGGAACCTGTTCTTATTGAAATATAAATTTATTGAACCCGCATAAGATAATACAGTCAAACCTCGATATAAGGTCCCTCAATATAACGGAAACCTCGATATAAAGGAGGTTTTTGTATCCACCAAAGACTGGTGGACAAATTTTACAGCTTAAAATTCTTTATTTCAAATTTACATTTAAGAGAACTTTTTCTTTCCACATGTCCCTTATTTTATTATAATAATATTGGCCCCAAAATTAAAAAAAGAACAGTTTTAGGTACAAATTTTTTTACTAGATTTAAATACTGAAAATGTTTTCTAATCTTTTGAGAAAAACAAATTTAATGTAACTTGATTGAATCTGTATTGTATTACCGATTTTTTTATATCGTAGGTAGAAATCTACCATATCTTTAAGTATTTTGAAATCTTCATTATTTGTAGCAACAAAGTTTGAAGTAACAACATAACCTAAACTTGCTAGGATTTTTCTTCATTTACAGGAATAACATCGTTAGTTTCTTCCATATCGTCAATTTCATCATTACCATCATGGATTAAGGATGTGGCGTGATTATTTAAGATGCCTTCATTTCTTCTTAAAATTGAAGTTGATTTGTGTTTAACTTTAATTTAAGGGAGGCTCTCTATATAAGGGTCGGTCTTTTAAAAGAAACCACGGGCTCCCTTAAATTGAGTTTCGTCTGTAGTACGATTAAGTTGCGTTAATCTATATTGAAAATACAATTTAATGGTATGTCAAAAGTGGACTAATTTAACTTTACATTGGTTAACTTCTCGGTCAATATCTGAGGTGGTACTCTCATATCAGCGCATCGATGACCTTATGAGCCTATTGAAGATTTCATTTGAGCACATCCATGTGCTCTGAGAGCATGCAGGAGGTTAGAATGTGCATGTTAGAATACTTTTACAACGTTGCCCTAAAGATTGCACCAGAAAACCCCTTTGCAGTGGAATTACATACTAAAAGCTTGATAATCATAAAATAACTTAATTTACAAGTAGTATCACTCACAGAGTTCATACCACTTGAAATATTAAAGTGCAGCAATAATAAAGAGATACTCAAAGTGAACACAATAACAAACGCATGCGAAAATACAAAATACTTTTGAACCAATACATGTCGT
>JAEPRC010000272.1:14760-51797 GCA_016758945.1 Mucor plumbeus
CCAAAAGGCCCACATTGTCGTACTTGACATATAACCCATTATGGTCGATGCTTTGCATGATTTATCCTTTCAATATAATATTAGTAACAACAACTCAAAATTAGAAGATTACTCCATTCAAGTCTGATGGTATACAAGTTCTCTAAATCACTATAAATACCCTCATACTTTTTCAATTATATTTAATCTTCAGAAATCTTTTGTAATAAAATTTTAGCTGATTATAATTGTATTTCTACCGCTTTTATTTTTATATTTTTTTATTTTAGTAAACAACTTCGTTATTTACTGCACCCTTCAAAGAACAAATTTACTACACATCAGGCTCAAATTACGGGGTCTAAATTATAAACTCCGTTTTATGAGGACTGTACCTTAAAATACCGCAAAAACTGCTACAAAATTTAGTTTTCCGTTGATAACTCTTGCAATTTTGCAGTAATCTCAAAGAGGAATATTTTAAAACAAATATATAAAAATGAAAAATAAGTCTAGTAAAAAATCGAACTAAGCTCATACATTATTTGTAACGTTATTTCCCTTAAAAGCTTACAAAAATACAATTTCAATGGACTGTAACTCGAGATAGCAATCGTTTAAACATATACTTTATTAGGAAAAAATGGTTTTTTTATTTGGCTTTATCATATTTTACCACAAAATCAATTTTGAAAAATCATGAATTTTCCACTTGTATACCCTCGTCCAAAATTTGACTTTTTCGAAGAAAGCTAATTGCTCTATGAAAAATAGAGCTAGAGTAACAAATAATGCCTCAAATAATAGGTATTGTTTTGAGTTATTTGTCTGTAACATTAAGTTTAAAATTTAACTATAAAAGTATTTTTAAAATCACTAAAAACCAATTTTTATGTTTTTGCTTTTTTACAGAATTTTTGATGACACACGTTTTCAATAAATATACCATTAGATACAAAATTAAATTTTATGTTGAGGTTACTTAATAAAGCTAGCCAGTTTACTATACATGCTTGTTGCCAATTTTGCATTTTAAAAATTTAGAATCGTTTTTATCCAATTTTTTCATCATCAGAAAATTTTGAATTTAAATTGCCGCCACACCTGAAATGTATGAAATTTCAAAGAAAATTCGACGAAGATATTATTTTTTTGCAATGCAATGGTATGTAGAAGATATTTACATTGGAAAATATAGTATTGCTGAGTAGTTGCAAATGGAACAACTCATTGTAAATTGAAGCAGGGTAGTAAAATAGTTTTGTTCAATTCAAATACTTTAATTGGATTTACCAAAGTTTCTTATATATTTTTCAAAGTTTTTTATATATTTTTGAGGAATAAAGAATAACATTATTTTTTAAATTCAAGGAAAACAAATTCTTTGAACATCTCGTTATTTGTGGCTTTTATCAGTTTAATCATACAATATGTTGCATGGCAACGGTGAATTTCATTAAATTCACACAATAACATTTTTTACCTCTCTCAAATATTAGATTAAATACAAATATACTACAATCCAAAAGAAAATTAACATTTTCTCAAATTGTTAATGCGTACTGTATATGTTATAGTGGTGGAACATACTTTACCACGCCTTTTTATAAACGGGATTGCTTCCATATGTATAACAGCAGCAAACACTTTACAACAATTACATGTTACGCGAATTAATTTTAATGGCTAGACTATATTAATACTGTAGGTAAAATTGCATTGAAAACAAAGACGATAATAGTAATGTTATGTTATAATTATTGTAATTAACAAATTATATTCATTCTGTAAATACAATATGTGAACGGGACAAAAAAGGGACAACAATGTAAGGTAAGCTTTAATTGAGTGAGATGTCTGCTACGCACATAATAATAGACAATTTATTTTTTGGCTTAGTGAAATGAAGTTGCACTTAGATATACAGTCAAACCTCGATATAAGGTTCCTCTATATAACGGAAACCTCGATATAAAGGAAGTTTTTATATCATGTGTAGTGAAATACTACTAGTCTTTCAATACATCAAATTTATTAAGTAAATCTTAGATAGAGAATCGAAGAGTGAATTATATCAAATTGTATAGTTAATATTACACAAATTATTTAAGAGTCATCAATCACTCCCACACGCTTATTAATAATTTAAGCATTCACAAACTACCCCATTAGTAATTTGCTAGTAACATTTAATAATCACTATAAATACCAAATAGATTTCCTGAATCTATTTAAACCTTGCTTTACTTTTAAACTATCTTTAATAAATTTAGAAGAGTCATAATTGTATTTCCCATATTGCTTTTTTAATATGTTTTTTTGCCGCATCATGGATTAAGGATGTGGTGTGATTATCTAAGATGCCTTTATTCTTTTCTTAAAACTGAAGCTGATCTGTGTTTTAAATTTGATTTAACACTACGGGAAAAAACGCGAAAATAGAAATTTAAAAATTTGCAGTTAGTTATTTCTCTACATAAGATTATTACACAGCTATACCTTTCAAATAGCATCTTCACGCAAAACAGTTTCTGCAGCGATTGTCATAGTAGTTTTTTCAGAAAAGTTGTAGTTCATATCTCATTTTACACACCTTTTTCCCGTGGTGTAAGGGAAGTCCTCGATATAAGGGACTTTTTAAAAAGAAACCACGGGCTCCTTTAAATTGACGTTTGACTGTATTAGTAAGTATAGACCACATAATAATTGTAACAATTAGGGTAGTAACACCAAATCCTACCTCTTCAGTACATCTTTCTTGCTAGTTACTCCATTGACCCCAACATAATTGTACTTCTTACAATAGATCCCATTAAAAGTTATATTGCATTTTCTGTTTCATCAAAAAATATTGATTTTCCGTCGAGATTAATCAAAGTAATAATTCACAATACAGTTTAAGGCCTATACTAACTGAGTTCCAAAATTGATTTGACACTACGGGAAAAAGGTGTAAAATGAGGTATAAAATACAACTTTTCTGAAAAAACTACTATGATGATCGCTGCAGAAACTGTTTTACGTGAATATTTTATTGGAAAGGTATAACTTTATAACAATCTGATGTAAAGAAACAAATAACTGCAAATTTTGAAATTGCTATTTTCGTGTTTTTTCCATAGTGTGACAAATCAACTCAAAAACGATTCAAAAAAAAATTGTCCTTCGGGATGGCACCATGTGTACTTTGGCGCATGGTGTCATAGTGTCGTGTGTCGTATGAGATCAAGTTGTACAGTTGAAGAATGACACTGCCCCTAGCTGTTCAGGGCTTTTTACCAACAATTGTATTGGGTTCGCATTCCCCTGAACTTGTTGCTTATTGGTCATTCTTACCTCTTACCCTATCTAGACTTTAATAATCATCTCATGTTAGATTTAATACACGAATTTCAACAATGCTGGTAGGATAACCCGTGTTCCCTTTGTCCCTTTTCAAGGCCCATACTATTTTCACCTTGTATACACATTGCTATTATTGCGTTAAACAGGAGTTATAATATATAGTGTATAACACGTTAAAAATCTAATAAAACCGCCCTACTTGGCCTAACCTTAAAAAAATTGTCTAATAGTTCATGAACTGAAAAGCAAGTTGAGCTAGTTTATTAAGTAATTTCTGAACAGTTTTAGATTTTGCATTTGAATCACTAAAGCTTGAGAAAATGTTTCATATTAAACTTTGCGTAAAACATGATTGAAATTTTAAATGCATTTTGAAGATATAAACTGTTTTTATAAACATTTTGCAAGTTCAAATAACTAATATAATGCGCAATAATATTATCTATCAATTGAGCTTTTGATAAACGTTTTAGCTACATTTTTTTTTTGAAGAAAACAAGGTTTTTGTCAAAATAATTTCGACTTCAAAATTTAAAACGAGGGTATTATACTGGTCTTTTTTGAAGCAAAACTGAGGATGCTCTTTTTTTTACACATTTATGAGGATATCTCTACGAAAAATTAATTTTTTAAAACAAACTTAACTGAACCTGATAGAGATGGTTGGGATCTATAAAATAAATAAATAAATAAATAATAGCCGCTGCTTAATTTAACCGATATTTTTGAAATTTATTACAAAAATGGCAAAAAAAAAGGCCAGAATTTTTTTATACTTAAACTTATTATAAAACACTTCAAATTAAGTAAGTTTCATTATTAAAAAGTGTAAGTATAGCTTAATATTTCACAAAGTTATTAAAGCTCAAATTTTTTAACTTTTTGTAGTGAATTAATGGTAAAAATCTGAAACATTATCATTAAAAAAGTTACATCAACTACTGCAGATGGGTTATTTTGAGGCACTCATTTTTGAATTGAAGTGAAACATCTCAGGTATATTGCAATATAATTTCTTCTTGGTACTACTTGATAAAAAGAAAAAAAAAAAAGAACAAAAATGAAAAGTGAAACCTAGTTTTCAGGGAAAAAGCAATGGATTTTACCTATTTTGAGCCTCTTGTGAGGTACAGAATAAATTTAGAAAAATGTAGAGTAATGCGACTAATTCATATCTGTGTAGTAGAGCCTTAAACTAAGGTATATCCTAAAAAGTGTTTAATACGAGGCTAGTTATAGAGAAGAGGGCACGCTCCGATTTTGAAGATGGAAAACTTTGAAATTTGTAGAATGCGATGGTGTCATGGTACAATTTTCTTTTACAAGCAAATTATGATAAAAGCAAAGAATAATTCAAAATTTAAACGTAAACGGCTTCAGTAAAGTATTAAAACAGCATATCTATTATACGTTTATGAACCTGCAGCTGTTCAGCTTTCCAATTAACATTGATGCATATATCTTTAAATGGCTGCAGTTAAATTACTTTTGAGCATACTTTTATACTTTTATACTTAATATATCGTAATAAACTCTATCTATATAGCATGATTATATACACGTATTAACTTTGCAGGATTGGAGCTATAATTGAATACAGCTTTAGTTGTATAAATGAAAGGTCAACTCGAGATGAAAAGTTGCTTTAAAACGCATTGTAATATACAGTTATAATTTTCTTGTAGCTAATTTTTACAAGAATAGTTTTTATTTTATAATAATTTGATAAGAGCTACTATATTTACAATATGGAAAAAATAATTTGGAGAAACTATTCAAGCAATATGGACTATATGGTTTCAAAAATCAGAATATATTGTTTATATATTTGTACATTTATCTACAAACCTGACTTGTCTTCTTCCAAAAACTCAACATAAGGCTTTGAGCTTAAAGTGCTTACGTGCTCAGATGGTAAGGATATAGGAACAGCTTTGAATGCTGCACGAAACTCGTAAGTAACTTTACCACCAGCAGACTCTACGTCAGCCCTTGCGTCTTTGTAAGTCTTATCAGACACTGGTGATTTTAAAGCTAAGATATAATCTGTATTGGCAGCTATATTCGAGGAAAGAAGCAATGAGTTGGCTATGTGCAGCATTGCTATAATACAAAACTTACCGCTGATCAAGGCTACGAAGAAAAACAATAAAAAGGTGATGATTTTCAACATGATTACTAGAAAAAAAAAAATAATTACTAGAAAAGAAAGAAAAAAAAAAGAATTTACTTCGGAAATGCTACATATTATTAAAAGCTTGGTTATGCTTGATTGGTTAGAAATCACTTGAAGTTCCCAGTTCAAGTGTCTCAGAATAGTCATGATTCATGCAAATGTGTTTAATAGTGAAGAAATGTGATTTTTTTTTATTTACAATATTTAGGAGCAAGTGATATGTTATGAAAAATAAGAACTAATTTAATTTTAAATGGCATCTTCTAAAATCATTCTAGGAGAGATATTCATTGCCATTAATTCTTGGAAAAGCAATTTTGCAGCATAGGGTATTTCCATAGTCTTCATGTATTTAGAACTCTTACAATATTGACACCATCCAGAATAACCAATTAAACCACATTTATCACAAATATGAACCTCAAAAGCATCTGAAGAAATCATAAGACGCTCGAGTAATAACATGGAGGCACCATAACCGATCAAACAATCACGCTCCATTTCACCAAGACGAAGACCACCATCTCTTGAACGACCTTCTGTAGGTTGGCGAGTTAAAGTAGCACGAGGTCCTCTGTTTTTTTGTTATGTTAATAACTATTTATATAAAGTAGTAATAAAATATGATTTTACCTTGCTCGAGCATGCATCTTATCCATAACCATATGCTTCAACTTTTGATAATAAATAGGACCAAAGAAAATATATGCAGAAAGTGGTTCACCAGTAATACCTGATGTTACATAATCTTTACCAGAATAATTGAAACCATGATTGATCAAGATTTGACTCATATCTTCTACTTTGGAGCCACCAAATGCAGTACCATATTGTAATGAACCATCTAAAACACCTGCTTTACCAGCCAACAATTCAATCATTTTACCAACTGTCATACGAGATGGGAAACCGTGAGGATTCATAATGATATCAGGACATACACCAAGATCAGAGAAAGGCATATCTTCTTGTTGAACAATAATACCACAAACACCCTTTTGTCCGTGACGAGATGAAAATTTATCACCCAATTCAGGACGACGAGTTTGACGAATGTTCACCTTAATTAACGTTTGATCTGATTCTGTAGTAGTAAAGAGTACTTTATCAATATAACCAGTTTGAGGAGATTTGTAACGTTGAGGTTGAGGCTTATAAGCAACACTTTGAGAGGCACCAGGTACGCCAGCATCAATGCCACTACTAACAGGAGTTTGTTTATTGATGAATACGGAACCCATTTCAAGAGGTTCACCTACACCAGCAATACCATCTGCTTCAACAGCATCGAAACTATCATTCCATAATTCAGAATCTCTAGCAGGAGGATCTGCTAAACGATCATGTGTACCATTAGGATAACGTTTAACCAAATTAGCATATTTACGCATAACTTGGCAACGACCAAAACCTCTGTCCAAGCCAGATTTATTTAATACCAAAGCATCTTCAATATCATAACCAGAATAACTCATTACAGCAACAGTAGCATTTTGACCAGCAGGTAATTTATCATAACCAATCAATTCAATTGTCTTTGTCTTGACCATAGGTTGTTGAGGATAAACCATCAAATAAATCAAAGTTTCAATACGATTCAATTGATTATAACCAATAGCACCAATAGCTTGTTTACCCATAGCACATTGATAAGTATTACGAGGAGATTGATTGT
Source organism: Mucor plumbeus (assembly GCA_016758945.1). NCBI lineage: Eukaryota > Fungi > Mucoromycota > Mucoromycetes > Mucorales > Mucoraceae > Mucor > Mucor plumbeus. Next base: position 21,936 of record JAEPRC010000272.1, read on the forward strand.
GATGAGGATAAGGAATTAGACCTGCAACTGCACCAAGAATAGTAAAAGGCTCAATTTCTAAATGAGTGGTTTGTGGTATAATGTCCTTTTCATAAACTGCAATGTTGGAATCACTTTCTTCATTTACATCAACGTATTCTACGAGGCCCAATTTTAAAAAGTCATCAAATGCCAATTTCTCTGCAATCAAATCATTCACATGTTGTTGAGTAACTCTTGGTTTTTCGTTTTCTACAATAATAAGAGGTCTACAAATACGACCACCATCAGAAGATAAATTAACAGTTCTTTGATGTGTATTAACAAAAACAGAAACAAATTCAGAAACACGACCAGCACGACGAAGACGACGGAAGCTGCCTACAAATTGCTGTACACGACGGGTAACGCCCAAAATAACACCATTCATAAGAACAATGAATGTATTGGGTTGATAAAGTTCCGCACCAGTCAATAAATTGACATCTTCAATACCCAATGCAAATGCAATTTTACGAATAGGATCTTCTTCTTGATCCGTGGTAATATGTGTCATTAACGCCAAATTTTTAACTAAACCACATGCTTCACCTTCTGGTGTATCTGAGGGACACAACATACCCCATTGCGATGGTTGTAAAGCTCTTGGACCAGAAACCTTTCTTGTCTTTTCAAATTGAGATGAAATACGGGTCATCATACCCAAAGCAGAAATATAAGATAAACGAGACAAGACTTGTGTAATACCAGCACGGTCCATCTTAAAACGTTTCAATACCCAATTACCAGTTGAAATAGCACGAATAAAGCCACTAGTAATATGATCGCCATGCAGCACCAATTGATTGAAAATATCAAATTCTTGTGTACGATTGGGTTTTTTGAGCACTTTATCAGCATTCAATTTGAGATCAGAGTTGAATTTTTTGAACAAATCTTCAAACAAAAGTGACAGCAATTGACCAGCTAATTCCAAACGTTTGTTACCAACATAATCACGATCATCTACTTGCACTTCATCAGTCATGGCAACCAAAACACGACGGATCATGACAGCAGCATAAACACTTTTTTCTCTGAAATTCAAATTCTCTACTGGTACATGAGCTAAAATAACAGTTGCAAGTACTTCCAATGCTTCCTCAGCTAATGTTTTACGAACAGTTGATAATTTACGATTAACTTTGACTTTAGCACCAATAAAATCCAAAGCTTGCATTTGAGTAAAAACACGCAAACGAGATGATTCTTCAATATTGATAGCGAAAACATCGTTCAAATCATGATCGTTACCACACACCAATTGAGCAATTTCTCTATCTGATTGAACGCCCAATGCTTTTAAAAAGATGGCTACAGGAATATCCTCTGCAATTGAATTATGTTTCAAGTAAATTTTGCCATGCTTTACAAAGATGGCAGTCTTTGATTTACGTTCATGAGTAGAACTCTGAACATTGGCAATAATGTTGTTCTTTTTATCTACATCAACAATAATACGATTTTTGGATAATTGTTCTTGCACCAAAATGACCTTTTCTGTACCCTTGACAACGAAATAACCTCCTGGATCAAGAGGACATTCTTTCATACGGGCTAATTCTGCTTCGTTTTTGCCTGTCAAGACACAATGAGATGAGCGCAACATGATGGGTAAACGACCAATCATGACATTTTTTCTCTTTACAATTTGACGACCACGAGTATATTCTACATCAACAAAAATATTGGCTGAATAGGTTAAATCACGAAGACGACATTCGTGTGGTGTATAGCTACGATTTGCGACATCTGCATCAGTACGTTCTGGACTACCAACACGAATACCGGTATATCTAAATACACAGAATGTTAGTTGATTTGTATTTTCCATTTAATCAATATCTTCTTACTTGAGATAAAAATGTGGGTCAACATCTGAAGTAACTTTCTCGTTGGCTTTAATAATTTTTCGAAGATCAACATTAATAAAATAATTAAATGAATCGATATGTTGTTTGACAAGACCCTTGACCTTTAAAAATGCAGGCAATAACTTCCATTTATCCTAAATTAAAATGTTTAATTGTCATGGTCAATGATGCAAATATGTGAATACTAACTTGAATTTCTTTGACAGGAGCAGATAAATGTTTTCCTTCGTAGAATTCAGCTTTCAAAGGCTCAAATGAGTCTTTTTCATGCTCATGTTCTTCATGATCGTGATCCATTTTGTCAACCATAGTTGATTATAAATGATAAAGGCAAGAGTGATATCTTTTCGATTTTTTTTTCAACGTTTCTTAAAAAAAAAACTGTCTACGGCAATTACCATATAAGCCACATACACTCAATTTTGAAATTTTTGTACCAGTTTCCAATGTTTGAAAAATTCTTTTACAGTGATAAATTAGATTATTTAAAAAAAATAACTGAATGACACTTTATAGCATGTCAGTTTTAATATGATATTTTTTATTTTGGGAAAATACTCCATAATTTGTAACATTGCATGTAAAGATATTTGCAATATCGGGTTTCAATTACAGCAATTTCTCGGTGAAATATGCGAATTTTATTGATAATAGGGTATAAAAAAATACGTTGTTTAAACGAAGAAGAAAAAAGCAATATGAATAAATAAGCGATTCATAGTAATCCAACATCCTTTAATGTTGACTGCAATATAATGTCATTAACTGCAGACATGACAAACTTGATTTGTTTGGTATCAGTTGCACAAGTAAAGTGTGTGTAAACTCTTTTATCAGAGTTCTTAACTGTCAAATTTTGGAATTGCTCTATCAAGAAACGAGAAGTACTTTCATAATCACCTTTGCCTGTTGAGAAAATTAAAAATATGTTGAAGCGTATAAGAAATTTTGGTAATAGAAATTACCTTTATATCTGGGGAAATACAACTTTAATGGATTCGATTTCAACTTTTTCTTGAATAAATCAGTTTTATTCATAAACAAGATGATCGAAGTCTTTTCAAACCATTCCATATCACAAATGGATTGGAACAGTATCAATGATTCGGTCATTCTGTTTACAGTTTCATCTTCAAACAATACTTGATCGTACTCAGAAATGGCTACCATGAATATAATTGCAGTAACATCCTGAAAGCAATGAATCCATTTTTTACGTTCTGATCTTTGTCCACCTACATCTACCATTCGATAAGTCAATTGCCCTAGATCAAATTTTCTTTCTGTAATTCCAGTTGTTTTCGCCCGAGCTCTCAATATATCTTGATCATCAGGTATATAATCTGGTTCAGATATACGATCAATGGCATCAAAATAGCTAGTAAACAAAAAAAAAAAAAAAAAAAAAAAAAAAAAAAAAAGAAGTTTAAAATTAGGAGCATTTTTTACATGTATTTTTAAGCAAATTAAGGAGAGAAAGGAAAACTTACTAGGCTGCAGAGTCATGCAATTGATATTCATTTCTTTTGTTATATGTTTGTAAAACACCTTCATCTTCCCATAATAATTTAATAGCTAGCGCGATTTCTGGTGGTAAAATATCTTCACAACATTCCATTTGTTCAGGCAAATTTTTGATAAGATCGAATGCTGCTTTATATTCTTCTTCTGGTGATACAAGTAGAATATTAAATTTTTGCATTGCATTTACAATGGATTTCATTGATTCAATGACATTGCTGAATACAATTTCTCGACAAGATAACTTTTCATCTTTTTGGAATCCACCTTCATGAATAATCCTTATCTGCTTTAATAACGTTGATTTACCAGACTCGCCAGCACCTATAACATGCATTAATTAACATACATAATATAATGAATATAAAAAATCTTACCTAGCAAGAGTAATTTAGCCTCATTGCTCATTTTTTGTCTGTCCCTTTTCAGTTGCTCATCAATCTTTTGATCAAGTAACTTGTTATTAACTTGCTCGCTATTGATTTCATTTGATGAACAGCATTGCCCCATATTATAATAATGTCAAGATTATGGATATCCTGTTACACAAATAAGTATAGATAATGAAAAGAGAGAGAGAGAAAAAAATGGAAAGATTTCTTGAATTAAGCATAAAATAAAATTGGCGGTTTTTATATGAATAATTTTATTTAGCCCAAAATTCTAAATGATCTGCTATAATTTCCTTTTCCAATTCAGGGAATGGTCCTTCTACTTGAACTTGACGTTGTCCTGCTTCAAATACCTTTCTACAGGACATTGACATTGTAGGATTTTCTTTATTACTACCTGTCAATTGTAGTAAGCGTTCTTCAGCAATGCCATAAACAACTCTGCCAATGTTGGCCCAATAGCATGATCCTGCACACATGACACAAGGTTCAAAGTTAGTATAAAGTGTGCAATTACCCAGATATTCGGGCGAGAAATTGGTCCCTTGAGTAAATTAAACATTTCAGAGATATATTCATTTTTGTTTCAAAAAGAAAAAAAAAACTTACAAGCTACATGGCAAAGAGTACTCTCAGCATGGTGAAGTGTATCAATGTTACCTTGTTCCAATAAGACGGTTTCATTATCAGGGCCAACAAGGATACTGCCAAATGGATGACGACCAAATAACTTTGTTCTTGATGCAACTTTAACTGTTTGGACAAGATGTTTTAACATTTGCTCACGACTAGGAGAAGAATTGATGGCCATTTTTATTTTATTTTTTTCAAATTTGTGAAAGAAAGAAAGTAAAATAAAAGTAGCTTCTAGATATTCCTGTGAACTTTTATACTAGGTATCTTTCAATTATACCCTTTCCATTTATCATCATTCTCTTAATTCTCGTTACACGAATAGTAATGATAAATCATCAAGTTCAAGTTACCTGTTCTTATCTTTATTTTTTTTCTTTTTATACTTTTTTTTCGTACATGAGAGTAGGCAACTTTTGAACGTACCCAGTAAATATAGTCTGTTACTACGATTTCGTTTGTTGCTATAGAAACCAGGCACAGAAATCGGTTCCTATGCAACCTTTAATTAACTCCTTTTGAGTTCCTAGCAACGGGTATCGTTGATAACTTGACAATACAATGTTAGTTTGATACAATGTGTACATTTGTAAATGGCATTTTGTTTATATATTATTACATTCTCAAATAAAAATGGGATTCGGAACCTACATAATAAATGATCGGCAATCGCCAAAGCGTATTATCTACTTACTGTCTTACTTTTCATGCATATCAACTAAATCTTGAAGGATCAGAAAATATTTGTTACTTTTAAACATTTAACATGCGTCGCGATTGAGTATATATGATAGGATGAAAATATTTTTCCTCAATCTAGACGCGTAAAAAGACTACTGATTCCCTAATAAGGTGTTTAAGGCGGTAGTATAGCAATATTGATTGGGTAGTTGTAGAACAAACAAATGGAACCGTGATATTCCCAAGGGTTATTTCTTTCTTTATCTCCCTTTTTCCTCTCTTCTCCCTTTTTACCCTTTTTTTTTTTTTTTTTTTTTTTTTTCATTATCCGTTCGAACAAAACCTTTTTGATACACACATATACGCAAATAATACAAACATGTCAAATCAACAAGGTTTACAAACACCTCGACGCCCAACTTTCAATATCTTTGATGATGATGCAGAGCCAACACCAGTCGATAATACACAAAACCCATGCTTCACATTTACACCATGTACTCGACTTTCTCGTATGACAATTAATTCACAATCAAATGGTTCTCGAATGAGAGCTGTTCAATATCAACTTCCAGTTACAAGTTTCAACGATAAATTGATGCAAGTTATTCGTGAAGAAAAAGAAGAACAAGATGCAAAAGCTGTTACTACACCATCTTCAAATTCTTCTCATCCAAATTTAGATATGTTTTTAAATGCTGACAAAATAAGCATGATGGATAAATCTTCGAAAGATTTTTCGTTTTCTGAGGATGAAGAATCCGATGAAGGAGATTTTTTCTCATCTAGTCTATGTCCAATGTCTTCACCTGAACGCCCAGTAAATAAAAAATCAATCTTTGACGATGAGCCAATGCATCAGCAATCTCCTCCTGTTATAACAAACAAGTTTAGAAGATCAATCTTTGATGAAGATGACGATGATGATGATGAAGAAAAAGATCAAGAACAAGACATTAACAATAATGAATTTGGTGATTTTTACGATCCAAGTTCAGCATGGTTATCTTGTATTTATCAAGACAACGCTAATATTAGTAATAACATCTTTCGAGATGATGAAGATGAAGATGATGAAGAAAACGAGGATGACAATGAGAATAGGCCTCCTCGCCATTGGCACAGTCGACAGCGATACGAAAAGAAAATAAGACGCACGTCGCCACAAGAAGAAGAGAATGCAATGCAAGATAGAATTCCATTACGAGAAATTAACGTTGAAGATTATTATTCAGACAGTGAAGATTTACCAGTAAAGAAAAAGATGGTATTGTCAAGTAGAAAACCACACAAATTGCGATTTATGAGAGCATTATCACCACCAAAGTACATGTCCAAACACAAAGGAAAAGAAACACTGAATGATTCAACATCAACATCATCTACTTCTTCAGCTGTTACAAGCTTTTTGTAAATTAAAGCAAACTTGTTATACTCATTTTTATTTTATTATATTTTTTTTTTCTTCAACTGTCCAAGTTTATTCGTTCAATGCATACCCCCATTCTCCCTCTTATATTCTTTTCTCCTTCTCCTCTTCTTCCATTTTGATTAGTCTTTTTTTTTCTCTCTCTCTCTTTTTACTAAAGTTGTATATTCTTTCTTCTTTCATTTTGTTCAACCTCAAGTTGCATGTTAATTTTTTTTTATATATAATATTTTGTATTTATGTTAATAATCAATTAATCAACCATATGAATTATACGCAACATTAAATGAATAAAGCCAAAATGGCATTTTAATCATCTTTATTGGAATATTGATCTTTCAAATTTGGTAATTTCCAATTTGAATTGTCCCCTTTTCCCTCCTTTGATCAAATAATTCGAAAAATAACCACATGAGCTGATCATACTGTTGTAAACTGATAATTTATTTAGCACATGTTCAATTGTTCTTTTCATTTTTCTTTTTTCATTAAATAATAAAGAGACGAATTAAGCTAATAATTTAGAGTCCATTGTGTTGTTATTATTGTCTTTGATTGTTATTTGATTACTTTCATTATCTGTAATACCAGATCTTAAACCGTTGTAAATTTTTCTCCCATCATGATCGAGCTAATCATGATGCTTAAAAATCACCATAGTAACTCTACCTAGTGTAACCTTCTTTCTTACTCAATTTGTGCACTCATAATTTGTCAAGCAAAATGGCATCTTGTATTGCGTATACATTATATAATACAATCTGTAGTAATTTAAGGGGTGGATAAAATGTTTATTTTATGAATACCGTAATTTTTGCATAACGATGTGCATATGTTGTATATAAATTTCCGAGATATATTGATCGAAATTACAGTATATATTAGGATATATTAAAATACTGTCATTCGTTTGCCACGTTTTTTTTAAAGCAGTAGAATGTAGAGAATTGACACTTTATTATAATATCCTGATATCAACACGGATGTTGTTGCATTAATTAATTTCTTTTTTTTGCAAATGTTTAAATAGTTCATATAACTATGAGTAAATAAATATAGCAAATTTAGAGTTACTTGATGATATATTATTATCAATGTATACTTGAAGTTAATGAAAATAAGTAGGCTGTGTTGGTTTTTAACTGTTTATCAATTATTTTTTGGTTATAAGATAAATGTTTATTATTAGTATAAGAACTTACTCTCCGCGTTTTGAACTATAATCTATGTTGATATATATCATTACACAATTCTCCAAATATTAGTATCTGATAATTAAGCAGGGTGATTTTCCAATTATCCATTTGGTACTATGTTAGCATTAATATATATTTCTTCCGCACCAGCACATTCTGGTAAAATTTATGCTCCAAATCAATACCGAGGTATCTTAATACCAGAATATGAGAATGTAGGTGCATTGGATCAACATTGACCAAAATTGACTTACGATCGATTGAAAAATTAAGCGCCCAAACTGGGATGTTAACAATATGCGTTCACAAGATAGATCCAATTAAAAACTACTCTAAATTTTTTGTTTTAGCGAAAATTATTGCTTTTTACCTATATAATTAAAACAATGATTCGCATTACAACTTAAATCTACAATAACTGTGGTCTAAACTTGATTTCAAAAAAACAAAATTGTCTAATGGCTCATGGGCTGCAAAGCAACTTGAGCTAGCGAATTAAATAGTTTTTATACTGTTTTAACTTTAGTATTTGTTTAAATAAAATTTGGAAAAAAAATTTTACATTGGATTTTGCGTAAAATGCTAGCTACTAATGAGCTTTTTGGTTACACTTTCCATAGAGAAAACAAGATTTTTGTCAGATTTTTTTTTTTTTAATTTTTTTTCGGATTTAAATTTTGGAATGAGGGTATAATTGGAGGCAGGCCCAAGCATATTCTGTTTTACGCATTTTTGAAGATATCTCTAGAAAAAATTATTATTTCAAGAAGAGTTCAATTGATTATGATAGAGCCTAAAGTGATGCATGACTTGAATACAAAGAGTTTGTTGGTCAAATATAACGAATGCTTTTTAATTTATTACAAAAATGCCAAAAAAAAACAAACGATTTTTTAAAAAAAATGTGCATCAATTTTTTTATACTAAAATATGTTATGGAGCGCTTTTAAACAAATAATTTTTATTATTAAACAATGCCAGTATAATTTAACTATTCATAGAGGTATGAAGGTTTAGAGGTTTTAATTTTTAAAATTGAAATACGTGTAAAAATCTGAAACATTAGCACTGAAAACGTTATACCAATTGCAAAAAATAAGATATTTCTGGATACTCGTTTTTGGATTAAATTGATTATATCAGGTACGTTAGCATGTATTTTTTTTTTTTTTTTTTTTGATATCATTTAGTGAACAAAAAGTTGAGCAGAAATGAAAAGTGAGATTCAGTTAAAGGAAAAAGCAATGATTTTTGTGTTTTAAGTTTTTTGTGAGATACAACAAATTTGGGAACAAGCAGAATAATTTAATAGGTATTCCCTAAAAGTATTTAGCTTGAGGCTAGTTATTAGAAGAAATGGAGGCAAACTCCAGTTTCTTTTAAAAAAGGGCTTTTATCGTTTGCTTTGTTTAATTTAAAGTAGCGAGACTCTAATCATGAGACGAACGCAAGTTATATTCATGATTGAGGAATAAAATGATGGTAAAAAGATAAAATATAAGATTAAACTATACTAGAATGAACCTAATCTTTGTCAGTCATCTTCGCTCCACTTTTGAAGGTCAGAACGTTGAGAAGTTAGCCACCTTATTAGTAGTTATAATATCTCATCCATCTCATGCTATCTGCATGCGACATATTACTTTGATTTTTCAGCTCACTATTGGAAGTTGACTTAGCAACATGACTATAAATTAAAGTGATTAATGTAGTTTTTGGAAACCTAGAACATAAAAAACTATGTAATGAAACTTACACTGACAATTACTGAATGAGCGGCTACGAAGGGCCGGTTTCTGATAAGCAATCTAGCAAAGATACTTGCTGTCAAGTGTATCTTCTTTCAAAGCTACCACAATAATTTTTTTTTTCATTTTTTATTATTGTATTAATACAATATCGACTGTCTGTGATAAAATGCAATCTCATTTAGTTAAATTATTTTCTTTCGTTGATTTCATTCATTACAATCGTTCTAATTATACAACACTCGTATTGAATCAATTATCTATTAAAACTGATGCTTTTTACAAAGTTTCTAATACTTGTGGTTACGGCATTCTTGTCTGTAAAACGCTGTAGCAGGAAGATGTAAACGCACCCAAGGATATGATATCCATTACATCTTCCATCTGGAATCAAGATGGTTGTCCTACTGCTTTTAAGAGAGCTTAGAGTCGCTTAGTATCTATTTCATAACACCATAATGCACATAGTTTGGTTTTCTGTTGTCTGATTTACCTAGCAACTACTTTTATTTCATCCCAATTTCTTTTTTCGTAACATCCACATCATTATTTATTGTTTGAATTTAAAGTAGATAAGCTGTAGATCGTTAGAATTATATACAAACACCATTTTTAAGTTTATAAATACACATTTTTAATTTATTTTCTGCTGGTATATCTTTATATTGAACACATTCATTAAAAAATAGAATTGCAATCACTATCGCTGCCATCATTTTTATACTCTTCTTCCAACTGATCATCTTCATCACTCATCACCCCAAAGTCGTTTTCACTACGAACATCTTCATCATATTCAGGTGCACTTTGTTGAATACTGAATATGGCACTGTACTTTTGAGATATCTAAACATTTAAATTTAACTTTAATCAAACCATTTGCTTAATTTTAACTTACTGTTTTGATTTGATCGCAAAGCAAATCGAGCTCTTTTCGAGTGCGGCAATAGAATCCAAGCATCATTGAGGGATCGAGATTAGAAATGGGAATCCTGCGAGGTATCGTACAATGATAAGTGCTAAAATCTTCTCTTGTATACTCTGATAAGCTTTTGGTTTCCAATGCTGGTCTTGAAAAATGAGGATCGAGGTATATTAAATCATCTCCTTGTAAACCTATGAAATATAGAGATGAATTGGGTCTGCCGCCTGCAATGCCCACAAATGATGGTAGTTCAAAGCATGCCTTAAGTGCAGAATAATAGGTTGGATGAAGTGAATCAATACCTAATCTCAAAGGAACTAATATAAGTACGGATTTGAACACAGTGTCCTTGTCGTCAGGTAACATGTCATTAGGAAATGTAGTTTCTTCTTGCGGAGTACTGCTTGCATCGTATAAGTTTTTTGCTTCCTTTCTTCCCTCATCTGAGCTGCTTGAAGATAATTTATTGGAAAAATAGCTGAAATCACCTCTTGGCTTCTTTCCAGTGGTAACATCTTGTACGCCATCCAAATAAATAGTGCCATCTGTGGCAATATAAACTGATAAATCAGCGGGTTGAAAATCAGACACTAATGCTCTAATAGTGGAAATAATTATTTTAATTCTCGAAGCAAAAGCCATTTGATGTTCAACTTACTGAATTACTTGGCTAATTGTACTGGGGCCGAACCACTCTCCAATGTTTTTGCCCAATTGCTTGCCTAATAATGCGATTCTGTGGATTGAGAAAGGTGCTCTGGGCGATAGCTCATCCAAAAACCAATGTATAATCTTTAATAAAATTGTTAATATCTACTAAATGCCCATCATCTTGAACGCCTTTTTACCTTTCCATATTGCTTCTTTGCTGCTGTTGTTTGCTTTTGTCGTCTCCAATCTAAAATCATTATTGGTTAATAAATGAACCGCAGCACATCAAGCCAAGTTCTTGTTCAATAATATAAATACCTCTCGATAAAAAGTGAATTAACATTGTGTTTGCTAAGAGGCTTTGTCCACTTCTCAACATACAACCCCAACCTATATCTGTCTTGTGATTAGATGGGCGAATAGGGGGATAATTATGACGATAGGTCATCCATAATCGGGAAGTAAAATCATCATAGAAATCAGGCGGCCATACTAAAGAGACATTGTCTTTATGAATCTCTTCATCTTCTCTATCAGCACCTGGTCTAAACATTTCATCCTTTTGAGCATCCAAAATAGCTTGTTGCATTTGATCTAATGGTTTAGATTGATACGGACAGCCTAATAACCAAATTATTTGAGTATTTTCTGAACCTGGATTGCATTCTCCATTTTGAAGAAAAAAAGAACTGGAAAGCTCTGAACCAGAAATCCATAAATTTGACATGAAATGACCCAATTTTAGTGGTATTTCTGCAGCCAAATAACTAGAGTTTGTCAATAGTTTATCTTTTAGTGGAGCTGTACTAATGTGGTTGCTGTTGTGTGGTTGAGGCAACTCCTTATCGGTATTCTTTTGTTCATTAAAATGTTGTGTCATTATTATATAAACGCTTGTACAATTAAATTAATTGTTTTATATAGCTTGACTTTGAAAAAGAGATGTAGAAAGGAAGAAAAGAGAGAAAGAAAGAAAACGAAAGGGAAAAAATGTTAAGTTATGCAAATTTTGGAGCTTTCACATAGGAAACAACAGCAAATCATCACGAGCTAAATAAATGTAATGTGGAGTCACATCATGCATTACAATACTAATGATGATCTCTTTATTCAATTACAATTCGATCATTGTCTACTGGGTAATAGATTGCGAAGTTAACTTCATGATTAACGGCTTGAGTCTTGGAAGCTTGATCTAAGAAGAGTTGATCCCATAAGGATCTTGAAAGCCTTTGATGGCCTTTTAAACTAGGATGGAGACAGTCGAGATTACTGAGATATTAATATTACTTTGTTGATAAACGACCACAAAATCATTAGTTTAATGTTGTTGATAGTTATTGTAAATGGACTGCAATTTAGTACTGTAAGCTATTATCAAACTATTAGTCATGTAATTTGCAATATCTATATTTTTACTGTAGTTTATTATCATTGTAATTCTCTACATATTAATATGACACTCGGCTGTAGTGCCACATTGACATAAGTTTCTGTTTCTGATATTACTGGTATCATTGTTGGTCATGGTACAATAATCGATGCCTTGTTTATCAGAAAGAGGGACGAATTGAGATGTGTTGTAAGAGCTAATGAGCTTTACAAGGACTTTAGGGATATTAGCTCGGGTTCTTTCGATAGCAGATTCAATATAGTCACCAAAAAGGTCTGTAACATTAGTGGAACTGTTAGAGGAGCTACACATGTCATTTTCACCAATTTGAATACTAATTAGTTTTCAATCATCCTCAAAACTAACGCCTTCGATAGTTTTCATTTCTATTCTAAATTCGGTTAATATTTCACTTCAAATTTATCAATATCTATTCCTAATACCAGGAATCAAATAATTCAACAGTGGTCTAGATGCATAGCCATAACACCACTTTGAGCAGAATTAAATGCACCTTGCTCAGGAATATCTAAAATGATCTATAATACTTTATATAGTTATGAACTGCCAATGTATTAGCATCACAGCCGATACCATAGCTAATGCCTTTATATTCTTTATTTTCTCCAAAATTATCATTAGTACTAGAAGAACTGAAATTAGCACTCATTGCAGCAAATTCAGCAGCAAAACTATTATACAAAAAAAAATTCAAATTCTTTAAATTACCTTACCTATCGCCCAAGAAATAGATTACTTTGATATTATTAATACGAAGGTTATAAATACTGGTAGCACCTGTGCGAGCAGTAAGTCCTGGGCAATCCGATAAACTTGTTACATTTGTTGCGCTTACTATACTTAGAGTACCAACAGTCGACATGAATGACAAGGTTAATCTTAGCATTTTATGTTTTTTTATATTAGATCAGATAAAGCAGCTTGAGTACTTACAGTATATATGTACACCTTAATTAATATAAAACAAGTCCTTCGCAACTACCGAAAAAGTGTTGCAATTGATTTAGGCATTTGGCGTTATGTGGAATGTGTTAAACCTCAGAGTTTGCTCCATTCGTCATAAGCCTTGAGTAAGAAGGCAGCGCCTTAGACAATGCCAAGCATGTGCAATGTAATACATTTTATAGGCTACCCATATTCATATACTACTGTTACATTTTTTGACATTTAATTATAACTTTAGATCAAAATTCAATGTGCTGATCCGTCAACTGAAGAAATTGCTGTGTTGTGTTTACATTCAGGAATCGCCAACAAAATTAAAAATCAAAATGTACACTTAAACAAGCAGCACATAATAAGCTAGATTCGTGAGCTACAGGTACTATTTAGAGCTTTAGATGTTCTATCTGACCAAAACAGTTATGGAGCTAGTTGTGGGATAAACTACCTTGCAGTTAAGGTATTTAGAATGACTGTTTTTGAAATAATACATAAACTTTGAAGAAGAAATTAAGAAACAAATGGATTGACATGAAAGATTACTATAACGACTGCAACAAATTAAGCGCTCAATTCAGCTATAGTTATATTTTTTGTCAAGAAAATTGTGAAAATCAATAAAATTATTTCAACTCCATCACTTGACTTTAAATCTGAACATACTTTTCGAGCAAATGTAATGCCTTGAAATTTATTATTTGCGGTTTGATGTATCCTCCAATACTCCTTATAAGTACCTAGTAGGCCGGATGGAGCTCAAGCTTTTGGTTATTTACAGAATTTACAGTGCATTATGAAGCTTCTCAAGAAAAAAAATTTGGAAAGTTAAAAATAGGTTAAATTTACTACCATTTTTTTTCCTTATAAGTTGGATCCGACTTTTCATCCCTGCTCAACTTTTTTTTTTTTCACTAAATAACACTTTGAAAACAGTATATATCGATATACCTGAGAGGTTCAACTTTAACCCAAAAATAAGTATCTGAAAATATTTTATTTTCAACGGATGTAATAGTTTTTTTAGTGTTAATGTCTCAGATTTTTATAGAAATGTCACGCCTAAAAACTAAAAACTTTGAGCCTTTATATCTCTCCGAACAACTAAACTATCACCACAGTGCAGTAAATAACGAAGTTGTTTACTAAAATAAAAAAATATAAAAATAAAAGCGGTAGAAATACAATTATAATCAGCTAAAGTTTTATTACAAAAGATTTCTGAAGATTAAATATAATTGAAAAAGTATGAGGGTATTTATAGTGATTTAGAGAACTTGTATACCATCAGACTTGAATGGAGTAATCTTCTAATTTTGAGTTGTTGTTACTAATATTATATTGAAAGGATAAATCATGCAAAGCATCGACCATAATGGGTTATATGTCAAGTACGACAATGTGGGCCATTTGGGAGCTATTGGCTATATCTATTTAGGTAACCTTGATTTTAAGGTGTGAATTCTAAAGTGTGCTTGAAATGTTATTCATTGGTAGTGTAACTATGACACAGGGGAATAGTTGATTAAACCTAATATCTTTGATATTATTATTTATTGAATTAAGTAAAATACTTCTTGGTATATATGTCATTTGTGTAATCGATTGCACTGTGATCAAGGGTGCTATCGTTCACACGACATGTATTGGTTCAAAAGTATTTTGTATTTTCGCATGCGTTTGTTATTGTGTTCACTTTGAGTATCTCTTTATTATTGCTGCACTTTAATATTTCAAGTCTTTGAGTATCTCTTTATTATTGCTGCACTTTAATATTTCAAGTGGCATGAACTCTGTGAGTGATACTTGTAAATTAAGTTATTTTATGATTATCAAGCTTTTAGTATGTAATTCCACTGCACACAGGAAAAAAATGGTAAAAAATGTTGTAAAGATGTTAACATGAAAATCATGTAAATCGTGTTTTTTAACGTTATTTCATGTTAACATTTTGCAACATTTTTAGATAGCCAATAACCTCATGAATCTATTGAAGGTCTCATTTGCGCACTTCCTTGTGCTCTGAGAGCATACACGAGGTTATAGTGGGTATGTTATACTACTTTTTACAACGTTTCTTAAAGACGGTAGCAAAATATCACTTCAAAAAATTGATTTACTACATATCCAACTCAAATTACGGTGCTTGAATTATTAAACTCCGTTTTATGCTGACTGTATCTTACAATTTCGAGAAAATTGCTATAAAATTTAGATTTCAGTTAACAACTCTTGCAATTTCAAAGTTATCTTAAAGAGCAATATTTTAAACCAAATATACAAGGAAGAAAAATAAATCTAGAAAAATTCCAATTAAGCTCACACATTATTTGTAAAGCTATTTCCATTAAAAGTGTACAAAAACGCAACTTCAATAGGCTGTAACTCGTGATAGCAACCGTTTAAGCACATACTTTATAATCCAAAAATGATTCTTTCATTTATTTTTATCATATTTTACCATAAAATCAATTTCGAAAAATTATGAATTTTCCCTTGTATATCCTCGTCAAAAATTTTGATTTTTCGAAGAAAGCTAATAATTCTATGAAAAATAGAGCTAGAGTGATAAATAATATCTCAAATGATAGATATTTTTATGCTTTATTTGTTTATAACACCAACTTTAAAATTTAATTATAAAAGTATTTTTAGAACTACTAAAAACTGATTTTTATGTTTTTGCTTTTTTTACAAATTTTTTGGTGATAAAAATTTGCAATAGTTATATGGTTAGTTGCAAAATTAAATTTCATGTTAGGGCAACTTCATAGACCTAGCCAGGTTACTAAACACTTTCGATGTCAATTTTGTATTTTAAAATTTCAAGATTGTTTTTATCGATTTTTTCATCATCAGAAAGTTTTATTTTAAATCACCGCCACACCTGAGATGTCTGAAAACTAGGAGGAAATTCATCGAAATTTTTATATTTTGCAATGCAACGATATGTAAGGGGTGTTCAAATCAGAAAATATAGCAGTTACGGATGAAGCAACTCTTTGTAAATTGAAACAAGGTAGTAAAATAGTCGTTTAATTCATATACTTTAATTGAATTTACAAAAGTTTCTTATAAATTTATGAGAAATAAGAAAAAATTCTTTCAACATCTCTTTATTTGTATTTTATAACATTTTAACCATGCAATATGTTGTCTGGCGGCGTTGAATTTTACTAATTTCACACAACTTTTTTGCCATGGTGGTGTGATATAAGATATAATTACGAATTTCCTACGCATTATTTTTTTTCAAATAAATTTTTTAATAAATAGCAACAGATAATTACAATTATTACAAATTACAATGCTGGTGATGACTTATTAATGTCTACTTTGTTGGTTCTTTTTGTCTAATGAATTTTCACACATTTAAAATTTCAGCTGTGAGATGTTGAAACTTATTTTAATTTATAAATTTACCAGGCTTGATAAAATTTTTGGGTATTTTTTTTTAAATAGTTTTTTTTTTTGGTTTACTCATATTTCAAGTTGCTAGGCATATATTTTCTGCAGTACTCTTAAAATTGTGATAGAAAATGTGTGCAGATTGAGAAAAATTTAACCATATACTGTATATTCGCTGAAGAGAAATTTAGACTGACACTATAAGCATTAAACATGTGCTATTTATTCTCCCGATAAACAGAAATACTTGGTCTCTGTAGCGATATATACTGTACATGATGATATGAACAACTTTTTATTTCCGATTTTTGGTTCAATTTGCAGATATATTTGTATACAAATTATAGTATAGTGTATAGTGGAGCATTTGAATGTCAAATTTAAGTAAAGTACAAATAAATGCTCTCTTTAAGAAACACCAATATGTTTGTGGCTACATCAAATTTGAAGCTTCAAGAATTTGGAAACTTTGTATACGCATATCTTTCAAAATATGCGGCATACGTAATGATGCTTCACATTAAAAAAGCTTGTAATTAACTAAGCAAAAGGAACTTGTATTTGGAAATACTATTTTATAACTTTTCATTATTAGTTGAGTTTTCAGTCAATATCTGAGATGCTCTCAAATAAGTACAACAATTGGAACACCTAGGCTTTGTCTTAAATACCTAGTCAATGACAGCAGCTCTACCTCTTCAAAAACTACAGGATATTTGACGCTTTATCAAACAGGTATTGGACAAGCCCAACAGACAAACTACTCGGGTGGTGCAAAGCCTTACGATGAGGATTTAGGTAGCAACTTTTGCCATCTTTCCAACTCAAGTGTCTACCAAGCGTCTACTCGATTGTAAAAATAAGGCTGTAAAAAACGAGACAGATTGGAATCAACCTCGATCTTTGGATTATTCCAGCTTGGAGGAACCCCAGTGGTGGTACCGGAGCCCACAAAAATGTAACGGTCGTTCTCTCTTTCCTGCAACACCAACTCAAACTGTGTATGTGGATTCAAGAAACACGGGCTGGGGTTGCAGTTGAAAACAATATCGTGCCCATGGTTATTGGACGCCGGATGAAGTAGAGCAATCGATTACTTAACAAAAACTCAAGGCAACTCATTTGACTCTTAAGGCATTCCACCTCCCAGAGAACTTCACGGTATTGGTCAAGACAGACAATACTACGAGTCTCTCTTATATCAACAAACATGGCTGGTGGAACTGGATCCCTCCCTCTTCTGGAATTTAGCAGAAGTATGGAATTGACGTATTCATTGCAAAATTATGATTCAAGTGCAACACAATAGTGGAATTTACAACAGAACAGCAGATACAGAATCTCGACTTACATTCTTCAAGAATCATTAGCAAATTTAACCATACACTTTTCAGCAAATCAGCCAACTTTGGGGACTCCATTTGGTAGACGTATTCGCGGGCCACACGATTTACCTCCTCCAAAGATACATATTCAGGAGTGTGTCAAACAGATATATTCTCAATTCTATGAATCCAGTAGTGGAAGGACATGTGGCTGGATTTCCCTTAGAGCCTTATCATGAGAGCCTTGAAGAAGACAATCATGAAAAAGCTACCTCTAGTGGCGCTGGTAGTCCCGTTCTGGTATCCGACGGTAAAAGCTCTAGCAATCTGCCCTCCTCTGTTCTTAGACAAATATCAAATACAAACAACATCCACGGTTCATCCTATACAACACAACATCCACGGTTCATCCTATACAACACAACAATTAGAAGCTATTTGTTTGGAGGGTATCCGTAACAAAATTAAATTTTTAGGTATTAATGCTATTGCTACTCAGGATATGCTATATCAACATTTACAACCATCAGCAACAGTTAAGTTTTATAAAAACATCAACTACGTTTTCTGGGTTTTGCTCAAAAGAACCAGGTTTACTTTGATAGATTTACCGCTCAAAATGCCATTAACTTTCTTTCAACAATGCAGGCAGCCAACCATCATCAAACATCAACTCTCAAGACATCTCGAGCAGCTATTATCCATTTGAATTAGGATCCTAATATTATAAAACACAGCAATTTCCTTAACTCTTATATTGGTCCTTTAGTTCGTCAAAATCCATCAACTTTTATTCATAGATCAACTTTGGACTTGCTTCTGGTTCAATGTTTCCTGGCTATTCGTGATTACCCTCACTTGGCGGATCGCCTTAGAGATACTTCTTTGTTTATCAACAGTAAGAATTTCAAGCCACCTATCTGTGCGAACACTTTTTCTTCGTGGTTCTATCAGCATTTTACCTTGGCGGTTACCTCTTAAAAAGGTGTGTCAATCTGGTCTTTGGCTTCATCGCAGTCTCTGGATCAAGATGTGGCAATGCAAGATATTTTGTTTCTTGGTAATTGGGCTTCGTCTGATACATTTCAAACCCATCATTAGCGAAACTAGCCTTGATACTACTTCTCTTACTGATGAATACTTTGATACTGAAAATTCATGGTATGACTCTGGATTAGCATAATAAGCTTCCTATTTTGTTCTTCTGGTCTAATTATCAATTTTTTTGTAGAGATGTCCTTAAAAATATGTACAAAAAAGGTACCCTCTCATTTTATGGGTATTCGCTCATCTCAAATTTTGAATTTCCAAAAAAAAAAAAAAAAAAAAAAAAATTAATAAAAACTTCGTTTTCTCTACGAAAAATGCAACCAAAATACTTAATAATAGTTATATCAATAGATAATATTTATATGCATTATATAAATTATTTGTTTTAGAAATATGCATATAAAAAGTGGCGTGTATTTTTAAAAAACTGCAAAATTTTCAATCACATTTTATGCAAAATTTAACACGAAAAATTTGTCTCAAATTTAATTAAATGGATGCAGAATTTAAAATTATACAAAAATTATTTGATACGCTAGTTCAATTTACTTTGCAACTCACGAGCTATTACACAATTTCGGTTTTTAGCCGTTTTTTGATCTATTCGCCATATCGATTTTGGGACTTAGTTATCAGGTTCTAAGCTGTAATGTAAACTATTATTTTGATTAATTTAATGAGAAATCAATATTTTTGCTGAAACAAAAAATGCAGAGTACTTTCCAATAGGTTCTATTTTGTATATACAAAAAACTAACATTTCAATCTAGGTACTCAATTTTTTCAATCAATTTTAGGTTAATTTTGGTCACTGTTGAAGCGGTATACATATATTCTGGTATTAACTCTACTACCGTCAAGCATATATTAACGACCATATTGAGGGGTACGTCCTCATTGAAGATTTGATAGCGGTTAAACCTAATTGTCGGTTTTTGAGTATATTAAAAAGCCATTTTAGAGCCAATTCCATTTCTAACTTATATTGAAATAAATAGTAGTCTTCTTAACCAAAACCTAGAAGCTCCAGGGTTTTTCTTTTATCTAATAATAAAGCGTACATCCTCCATGATAAATGCTTTTTAGTCTTCATTATTATTATTATTATTATTATTATTATTATTATTATTATTATTATTATTATTATTATTCTATAAATGAGATTTATTTACAAATAACTCTAAAAAATAGCTTTAGAAGTTTTAAAACTTGCTAATCTTTATAGCTGCTGTTTGGTCCTTGATGGACAATCTGATAATACCGGAGGCAATGGAAAGATGCGACAAATACTTCAATTATAAGTATTTATTGGTTGCTAGCTGCATCATCATGCAACACGAGCTTCTGTGATCAAGGTGAGTAGTTCATTTTTGCTATTAGAAAAATAAAAAATCATTAAACATAGTGATTTCATACAATAATCACTAATAAGTGATTATTTTAGTCGCAATAAATTACAGTAATATTGTGAGAGAGCCTGAGTTATGAATCAATGAGTAGCATATTCATAAAAAAAAAAAAAATTCAAAAACAACCAATAACATATATGATTGAAACCACAGCAGCAGCATCAAATCATTAGGCAAACTCTGTATCAAATTTTAAAATATGGCGTGAATATTCATCGGGATACAACATTGTAGTAATACTCCAGCGTCGTTTCTTGAAATTGACTTAACTAGCCAAAGAGCATGAAAACGGCGACATAATAAGAATGAAAAAATATGCCAAAGAGGGCAAAGCAACGACATCAACAGCGTATACTGTATCATTTTTGCTATTGTATTTTAGGTAGAACTAAACGGATGATTTGATTGATTGGTTCATGAGATATAGAGTAAAAAAAAAACGCAATATGTGCATGCATCATATGTTTAAAGTGATACCATATTCTAAGATCAAAATCTTATTTTATCAATACAGATAGATAATTTTTTTATTTTTTTTTTCATTTTGAGTGTCAATGTGTTAATGTTTGTGTTTTTTTTTTTTTTTTTTTTTTTTTTTTTTGTGTACAAGTCTAAAATAAGAATGATATAAATAGTAAAAAAAATATATATATGTATGTTTTATATGATTCTATGAAGAGGTAGAAGTAAGCATCCAAAAGGGAGGAATACCTAATCTTCCTTTCACAGCATCGTCATGCATTAATTTAGCAATATCTTGTTGTTGTAACATATCTTCCATATCAACATTAAAATCTTCTTGTTCTTGACCTAGTAAATCCCATCGCTCACCAAAATCCGAAACATGTTGCACCATCCAAATTCGATCTGCTTCAGTTCTATCTTTAACTGATGCATCAATTTCAATATTTTCTTGGGAATAATGGCTATGACTAAATGCTTCTTGTGCCATATAAGCTAAAGGTTGCAATCTAGATTTTACAAATGCAGCATCTCCTGCAGTAAGTTGAGGTAAAGCATCCGAATATTTCTTTAAATGAGATACTACAGAATGAGATATTTGCCCTTGATTTGCAGCTGTATAATGCCAAATGTCTTTTGCAATACCCGCATTTTGAATGCCTCGAGTTAAAAGGGTCCAATATTGTAAGTTGAGTGTTTCATAATGAAGCATAGCACGCCATTCCATTTGTTTATCATTGCTATTGCCGCCACCACGACCGCTATTATTAGTAGAAGATAATAAACGACCACGTGTTGAACTTTCTTCATAGGGCTGAGAACCGTCTTGTCGAAACTGCTTTCCAATACGCATGCGACAACGATTGGCCACACGTAAAAATAATCTAACATCATCAGTGAAAGCAGCCATTGCTGTCACCTGCAAGTCGTACAAAACGCCTCGATGATCCGTCATTTGAGCTAAATGAATACCTGTTGGTGAAGTCACTAAATATTCCAGAAATTCTGCTGTGATCGCCTGTAAATCGATGTATTCCTTGTGTGTAAGTGCTTGCATGTGTCGTAACATTCTAATACAATCCAATAAAGATGAGATGTCGG
Source organism: Mucor plumbeus (assembly GCA_016758945.1). Taxonomy (NCBI): domain Eukaryota; kingdom Fungi; phylum Mucoromycota; class Mucoromycetes; order Mucorales; family Mucoraceae; genus Mucor; species Mucor plumbeus. The sequence goes on from JAEPRC010000272.1 coordinate 44,112, forward strand.
TTTTTGTGAGATCAGATGTATTCAAAATACGATTGTTGCTGTATTTTGGGACTACATGTGATATACGACTAAGGCTGGGGAAATAATATCCTTGATCTGACAAGAAATCCAATAAATGACTATCATCGGGAATTCGGCGAGCAGAATTATATTCATCTTCATCTTCCACTGCATATTCATTTAAAAAGTGAACTCGGATCAAATTAGCTGCACCACGACCAAATTTCTCTTCTCCTGTGAAATAATTAGCCATAGTTAAAATAGTAACATTTTGAGAAAGTGGACCCAATTCATCCTTTTCAGGTACAGCATCAAACGGAAGACCATCTTCTTTATCAGTAGCAGAAGACATAGGAGCAAGTCTCTTTTGACTTTCCTCTAAAATAATTTCTGCTTTCTTTTCCAATGTTTCAATAGCAAAACGAATTTCATAATTCTTTGTCCAATGATCGTAACGTACTTGATTCATTGGTTTTTCGTCATATAAAAACAACTTGTCATGATGAAATGATTTGCGAGCTATACTTTCATCCAAACTATCCAATGAAGATTGAATTGCCATTAATCTGTTAAATGCACGAATCGATGAAGCTTCTTTTTTGTTTTCTTCCTGTGATGGATTGCCTGAAAACAATCTAAAAACCCAACCAATGTTTTTAAAGTTGCCTTTATCTTTGCTGTATGGACGTTCTGTTGGTTCCCAAGGAACAGTTGGTCTATTTAATCTTCTATTTTCTAAAGCACCTAAACGCCATAATAATTCGAGTTTACTTCTGCGTCCATATCTCATGTTTAAATTATATTCTTCTGTTGCATCATGTCTAAAGATGATTTGTGGTTCTTCAGGTGTTTTTGGTCTTTCATCCAAATTATTCAATAAAACTGAATTATTCAATAATCTTGTCATTGGCACAACAAAATACTTTGTATCTTTTCCATATTTATCTAATTGTGATCTAATCTCTTCAAATCCATTATGACTAAGATAACAGTTTCCATCAAAAGGCATAATCCATTTTGCGTTTGGTAAAGTACGACCATGTTCTATAGCTGTGTTACGACCACCATTCTACAATGATTTGAGTAATATGTTATTAATAGACTATATCAAAAACTTACGTTATTCATTGCATACAAATTCTTGACATGATAGGTATAATCGAGTGCTCTTAATTTAGATACTTTAGAGAATCTTCGATAATCATCAGAATGAAGGAAATCAGCATCAGGAAACTTTTCTAATTGAAAATCTAATTTTTCGTATTCTTTTTGAACAAAGGGAACACGAATATAATCCATATTATAGCTATCCAATAATCTAATAATGGTTGCCTCATTTATAGGATCAATGATACGATTCAATAAAAATATTTTGTGAGTGTCTGGAAAGCTAGGTTCATGATCCAATATAAACTGTAAATTTGATAATGTTTGTCCTTCCTTGTGTCGAGGAGGTAAATCATTACCAATAATACGGTATAATATGATTTTATCTCTTGTAGCAATATGAGGTTGATTTTCTTTGATATTCCATGATGGATGTGTCTTGTAGTTTGGTGTATTTCGCACAAAACGAAAGAATGGAATATAACCAAAGATAAATAATAAACCAACTACAATCAAAAATAATTTAAGCCATTTTGATTGTTGTGATGAATAGTATAACGATTTCTTTAGTTTTTTATCTTTTGTATATCCTCTAGGTGATGGCCCCAAATCAAGAGATAACATTTCTGGTTGTTGTATAGTTGGAATATGTGTTTGGCTTGGCTTTCTATGTTTTGAATTAATGGAAGAAGAGACAGTTGTATTTGAAGTAGACCGACTAGAAGTTACATCATGATTTAAAAAAGGTGGTAACATCCTTATTTAGGTCCAAAATTTAGTTGGGGGATGTTTATATTTGTTGAAGGGGTTGATATTACTGTCTAAAATAAAAGGCTCCTCTAGTGTGTGGGTGTGTGTGTGTGTGTGTGTGTGTGTGCCAAAGGAGAAAGGATAAATATTAATAAAAAAAAAAAAAAAATTCTAGTGTCTAGATTGCTTGTTGTGTATCACCCGCCCAACTTTATCTCCTTTTTAATTTGATATAAATAGTCTTATATTAGGCGGCTTTTTTATTTATTTATTTTTTGGCTGAAATGATTATACAAAAGCGTATCACATTAAAAAAAAACTAAAATAAAAAAGAGGGAGCCAATTTCTGTACACATACAAAATGTCTACGATGAAAATACGATACATTTAAACAAACATCAAAGGGGTTGAAAAAAGGGGTATATATTTTTCTATCCAATCACATTTTAGTCCCATATCAAGTAATTTAATAATTGTACATTTACAAAATGTTTATAAGCTTGGCAAATTGCTAGTTTATTTAATGTAATGGCTCAGTTTCTCTTTCTAACCATGATAATGCTTTATTATCGAGCAAGGGCTCCAAAACATCTCGACATTCTTGATGATATTTATTGACCCATAATTTATCGCTTGCTGTCAATAAATTATCTTCTAATAGCTTTCTTCCAATTGGTACAAATGTTACATGTTCAAATCCTAGCGAATCTGTATTTCCAAATCTATACGGTGTAGATGCTCTGCGTACAGTTAAAACATTTTCTATTCTAATACCGAATTGTCCATCTTCATAATAACCTGGTTCTTTTAAAAAAAAAAAAAAAAAAAAAACATTTAATTAAAATTTAGTACAAATGCTATATCTATATGATGTAATATGATACTTTACCATTGGTCACTACCATACCAGCTTGAAGTGGTACCATATTATAAGAAGCCCTACTTCCAATACCATGTGGTCCTTCATGCACATTTAAATAAGCACCTACTCCATGACCCACGCCGTGTCTAAAATTAAGTCCATCTTTCCAAAGCGGAAGTCTAGCAATAGAGTCTAACTGATATCCAGTTGTACCTTGAGGAAATACAGATTGATCTACGGCAATATGACACTGTAAAACCCGGGTAAATGCTCTCTTTTGGAAATCAGTAGGTTCACCATCAAACATGTATGTTCTTGTGATATCAGTGGTACCATCAATATACTGAGCACCTGAATCACATAAATAAATACGGCGAGGATTAATTATGGCTGAATTTTTAGGATCAGGTTGATAATGAATTATAGCTCCATTTGGACCAGTAGCAGCGATGGTATCAAATGATAAGCCAACATATGTTGGATCCAATTGACGCATAGATGCTAAATGATCGGCAGCCTCTGATTCTCGAATAGTTTGTTTGTTGGATGTCAATGATTCAGATAGCCATGAGAAATGTTTACATAATGCTACAGCGTCTCTTTTATGACAATTACGAATACCATTTAATTCGGATTCATTCTTTATAGCTTTAGCCATACTAATAAATGAAGGTCCTTCTTTTGAAATGATATTCTTCTATATATAAAAATAATGCAAATTAATTTTAGGTAAATTCGGTTTAAATATAAATATTTACTTTTCCAATGGCTTGACAAATTGACATATTGATTGTGCTAGGATCAATCAAGAATGGTTGATTTAAATTGCTTAAATCAGATAGAACTTGGTCATAATTAGCAAGTTGTACATCTGCTTCTTTTAACTGTGATTTGACTTGTTCCGATAATACAGCAGAAGGTTGAAGATATAAAATAGCATGCTGTGGAGTTACTACAACATACGAAAAAAACACTGGACTGCAGTGAATATCAGAACCTCTCAAATTAAGCAACCAAGCAATTTCATCTAATGCAGATACGATGACATTGTTATTTTGACATGCTTTACGTAATTCATTCAGCTTTGATTTTACAGTTTTTCCTGCATATTGAATGGGATGAATTTTAATAGGTTCAGAAGGTCTTGTTGGACGATCAGTAGATCGAATTTGATCGACAGGGTTCTTGGTAACATAAACCAATTTTGAACCAATTACGCTCAATTCTTTCTCTAATTGTTTAGCTTCATCCAAAGTAATGACAGATGGGTCAATGCCGATAGAATAGTTTGGTGGTAAATTCTAGTTTTTGTATTACATTGAGTCACGGATTAGTTTATTCTTTGAAATGCAATACCTTTAAATACTCTTGCCATGTTGGTACACCAGGCATTCCTTGCTTCATTAGCTTCCAATACTTTTCATCCAATTCTTTTGATGCTTGCAAGAAATACCTACCATCTGTAAATAATGCTGCACTGTCTTTTGTTACAATAGCACAGCCTTTTTTTTTTTTTAATCATGAAATTGTCAATTTAACATTATTTTATCAAATTATCAAATTTGTAGTTTACCTGCAGAGCCTGTAAACCCTGAAATCCAAGCTCTTCTGTTATCACATTCTGCTGTATATTCACTCTAAATCTTCGTTTAATTTAAAGTATTAATTAATAGTTTGCTTTACTTTCTACCTGATGAGCATCTTCTGAAGGTACAACACTACACCAGAAAATAAAAGTTGGTAATCGCATAATATTTCTCAAAAATTGCAGAAACTTACAAAGCATCGAGATTATTCATAGCAGCTCTCAAAGAATCTAATTTGTTACCAGCATTTCTTTGTATAGTTGAGTATGGTCTAATGAGGCTCAAATATTTGAAAATGCTTCTTCTCGTAGTCATTATTCTTTGTATAAACAAAGAAAACAAAATGGAAATACAGCAGAACCGGTCATTTAAAACCCTCACAAGCCCAGATTTTCCAATTTTATGATAGAAAGCAGGTACAAATTCGGTTATTCAATTAAAATCAAGCATATAATGTCAATGAAGCAGGTTCTCTGCAATGGTTTATAATCAAAAAGAAGTTTTAATGTGTAATTTACATTATGTGCATGCATTTAGTTTAAATGTGAGCTGGTAACCATAGAGAAATGCGTAGGAGCTTTTCCTTGTTTTGACAGCCTCTTCATAAAACCACTGTGGATCAAATTTACATGTACAAATTTGTATAATTTTAATGAATTTGTAAAAAAAATCTTTATTTTTACGTTTTTTTTTTGTTTTGTCGTTGTATATATATATGTAACAATTTTGAAAGTGTTGTGTCGTATTTGTAAGTGCGAGTGGGGGTGATATTCAAAACAATTTAATGAGCATCATCACGCTTGATAATGTAATCAATGGCTTGTTGAACACTGTGAATGGCATCAGCATCCTTATCAGGAATCTCAACAGAGAACTCTTCTTCAATGGCCATGACAACTTCGACTGTATCCAAACTATCTAAACCAAGATCCTTAACAAAGTTGGATTCAGCTGTCACCTGTTGCAAAGTTTTTTTTTAGTAATTCATTCTTTCCGAGAAAGAGAGAAACAGTTGTATTATCCCAATCTCTTATACCCTCCATTTGCTTGTCCATTTTTTAATGCAATATTTACCTTGCCTCCATCAACTTTGTCAAAACTCTTAACAACATCAAGAACACGGGTTTGAACATCTTCTCTGGGGAGAGTAGCATACATACGGAACAAGGAGGGAGCGGCCATACGGACCATAGTAGTACGTTGAGTAGTAGCGACTCTGGAAGCGGCACTCAAGATGGCGTTAGGACGAAGGAACATTTTATATTAATAATAATTTAAGGTGAAGAAGAAAAAAAAAAGTTATAGATGTTACGAGGGAGGAACCAAACGACGAATGTCCCTGCCTTTCCACGCTTTAAACCACCGATGTTTAGATGCGTCACCCCAGTGCTTTTTTTCTCGTAGTACACGAGGAAGAAATACGGGAACCAAATGTTGTTGTGTAGCTAGCTTAAATGCTCATGTCTCATGTCAAATGTTTATTGAAGAGTCAACCCTCCAATATCATAAATTATAAAAAAGCCTGATCTACATATTGAAAATCTTATAGAGCAGAGCTGCATTTCTTAAATAAGAGTACACCAAATACACAATTGGTATCATTTAAGTCAAACAGAAATAACGAATGTAGCATTTGCGCTTTTGATGGGACAGCCAGCATTTTTAAAATTGATTTACAGGATGATCTCGATGAATAAGTATAATTCAAAAAATACGATTCTATGCCTGGATATCTGATTTGTGATATTTTATTACATTTAGTAATACATGCTCTTAAATAAACCTTCTATAAATTGATCAAAATTGAAAAAGTCTTTTCTTTTTTAGCAGTCTGGATGATTGCTCAAATTGCCAGATTTAGAAAGACGTACTTACGTATAAAGTTGATTGGTTTCTTTCAATCATCCGTAGCCAACCATGCGTATCTAAAGGCGTATATTACCTTCTCTTTTATGCGCATATTGCTTAAATACTAAATATAATTTTAATCATTCGTAATTATAAAGCAGAATATATATATATATATATATTTAAATATACACGAACACCTTAGTTTTAAAAAAACGGTTGTTGCAATTATGGCGCTCATGAATTTATTTGAGAAAAACTGGATTTAAATGTTGTTACTCTTCAAAATCGAAGCGTGCCTGTTTTGTATAACTAGTCTCATACTAATCACTTAGTATATACCTTAAACACTGCTAAATAAACAGAATTGATCGAATTATGTTATTATCTATTCTTATTTATTTTTTTACATCTCAAAAAAGACTCAAAACACCTAAAATTTACTGCTTTTCCCCTTTTTGGTTAAAAATTGGATCCGACTTTTTATCCCTGCTCAACTTTTTTTTCACTTGATAACGTTTAGAAAGCATTATATAGCAGTGTACTTGAGAGGTTCAAGTTTAATCCAAAAACATGTATCCGGAAATATCCTATTTCCAGCAAGTGGAATAATTTTCTTAGTGCTAATGTTTCAAATTTTTACAGGTATTTCACTGATAAAAATCTAAAACTTTGAGCCTTCGTATCTCTGCAGAAAATTAAGTTCTACTAGATTTCTTTAATAATAAAATTCTCTTGTTTTAAAATGATATATAACATATTTAAACTTGAAAAAATTTTGAGTACTTTTTTTATATTCTTTTTTGGGCTTTTTTGCAGTAGATTTTAAAATATTTATCAAATTGAGAATTGCTGAAATGTCAAAAGAATTTTTATTAATTTATCAAGGCTTATATGAAATAAATTCAACGTAAAAAGTACCGTTTATTAATGATTTATCAGAATATAAATTATTAAATAAAAAATAGAAAATTAATCAAGTAAAGAGATGTCGTTTATTTGAATAAAATTGAGAGTGTTTATATACTATTTAATTTGACAAAATGATGGGGTAATAAATACTGTTGTGGATGTTATTGTTTAATAGTAATGTGTTGTGATATAATATCGTGTTGAAATATCATGCTGGAAGACCATGCTGCTGGAAGCATGATTTAGTTGCTTATTTGTTGATCAAGTTTCGGTCCTTGAACTATTGTTTACCTTTCGGATTTGACACATCAGGTTACACTATGTAGGAAATCTATGCAATTATTTCCCTGAAAACCTCACGCGCGTGCAATTAATGCATAGTTTTCACTACCAAATGCGTGCAAAATAAAAGCACTGAGAAACCAAAAACCTGCATATTATTGCAATTATTGCAGACAAATCATACTTGAGGAATACGCACTCTCTTGCCATTAATGCACGCATCAAAATTCTTTTTAGGTTTTTGGTTTTTACAAATTTGTAGAAAAAATCTAGGGTCAAAAAATGTTGTATTATAATTTATAAATTTGTTTATTGCATTAAAAATAAAATAGCACACTT
>JAEPRC010000273.1:0-15650 GCA_016758945.1 Mucor plumbeus
TTGCTTGTGACAGCCAAAGTACTGCAAGCACTTTTTTATGCACTGCAAAATTGCCTATAGCTTAAAAATAGTTGTACATCTCAATTTTTTCAGTGCTACAATTGTGAAAAAAGAGCATTTTTTTTTTGCAATAAATCAAATAATGTTCATTAATAGCAACAAAATTAAAAGCATATTACTGTATGTGAACTATTCAATCATTATAGCGATTATATAACTGTTTGTAAATCAAGTTGGCTTAATTTAATGTATCATAAATTATAACTTATTTCACCGAACTACCGAACGTTGAAAATAAAAAAATATCTCTAAGTAAAAGCTTCATAATTTCTGAAGCTTTTGTCTGCATAAAGGTTCATAAATGAGTCATTGTACTTTACTTAATAATATAGTGGTCATGGGCTTTTATATAAACATGGGTTGCTTGTAATTTTTTTTTCCTTTTTAATTTTTTTTTCTTTTTCTATTTCTCTAGTTTATATTACACCTAAAATGCTCTTCATACCACAAAAAAAGTATAAAAGATGTTTTTTATCTGCTCCTAGAGTTTATTAAGTGTTATGCTAATGTTTCTTAATAGCTATCAATGGATTCACTCTTTTCTTTTTCAAGCTTATTCTTTCAGTTTTTAAGATATATTAATATTCAATAATATGGTAAACATTTTTGATTGAATCTGCTGCTGCTTTTATGGTATAAACACTGTTTGCATCCTCAAGATTCGCATATTAAAATTGTATATAAAACTCTTTGATAATTTAAACTTTTATGGCTACTTATATTACATTTTTGTAGACAATTTTACTTGTTGAATATCAAAAGGTTTTGGTGTTTGTAAAAGGTATGTAAATTGAAAATTTAAATTTTACAAGCTCTCTATTTATTCTAATGGTGTATTAAATATCAGATTTTTGCTACATAGTCTTATTTAGCGAAAATTGTATTATTATTCCTTATTGCGCTATATATTGTAAGGATTGATTCATGTTAATATAAAGAATTGGCTGATATTGTTTCAGGTTTTGTATACTAAGCTTTTTTTTTGTTAGTGCGAATGAATGCCTTGAGTCATTCACACACCTTCTTAAATTAAGAGACCTGCTTGAACTTAAGGTAAGGAGCATTGGCATATACGTCTAGTTTTTGGTTGTTTGAAACAACGGGAAGTGTACCATTTTTTAACAAGAAACTAATATTTTTGCTAGCTTTAATCCTTCTGTTGTGCTTGAATTTATAGCAACCATTGCTATATCCCTACTCCTCACTAAAGATGACTAATTCGTAAAATATCTCGCTTCCACAATGATGTTGGCAATATTTGTAATAACTTGGTATATATACTGTATTGAATTATTGAATCCTTGTATGACACAAAGTAGCTAATGCATACTGTTTTATACCTACATTATGCATTAATATTTGGTATATCGTATATTTATATAATTTTAAATGAATGAAACCAATAAAATCGATAACTTTTTATTCATGAATATCAATTCTATAATGCATCCGCAGCCATTAAATCCTGAAATATAAATAATGAGCATAACTGGTAGCTCTGAAAAGCTATTTTTTAAAAACTGCAGAACCTAAATAATGATTCTGATGCTGCAGCATCCAAACCTTCATAAACTGCATAAACGTTCAGAGAGGTTCAGAATCAAATGTGCAGAAACTATACAGATTGGTTCATAAAAATTAAAATCTACTGCTAAAAATAGTGAATTTCTGCACATCGTCACAGTCAGAAAAAGTGCAGAAATTCTGCACCAAGCTACATAATAAATGCACTTTTTACCGCGGTGGTGATATATCCAATCAAACCTATGTGATACCATAATTCCACATTACGCGATATTAACTGAGCTTTATAACATATTATACAGCAATACAGAACATGTCCTACTAAACTGTGCCATAATCTTAACCAATATAACTACACAGAACTGTGGATGCAACACCTTTGACCCTGTTTTAGACCTCATTGATCTCACTATGGCCTCTTCCTGGATGCTTCCAAAGCAAGCGAATGTGCTCAAATACGGCCGTGGGTAGGTTTATGAGGTTAATGATACGCTCATGTGAGAGCATATTAGATATTGACTGAAAATTCAACTAATAAAAAGTTAGAACATAGTATTTTCGAATACAAAATCCTTCTGCTTGGTTAATTGTACGCTTTTTTAGTGTGAAGCACCATTATGTACTTCAAATATTTGAAAAGATATGCCTATTCAAAGTTTTCAATTTTTGAAGCCTCGAATTTGATGTGATCAAGAGCACATCGATGTTCTTTAAAAAAAGCATCTATTTGTACTTTATTTAAATTTGATGTTTTTTAAATTTTTCGCTATACACTATTATTATTTCTCAATGAATATACTTGAAAAATGAACAAAAAATTGGCTATTATAAAAACGCTACTCATATTATCAAGTATACATAGTTTATAGATCAAATAATAAGATTTTAAAAAACAATATTAGATTATGTTTATCAATTATATGTAGCAATTAATACAACCGTTTTGTAAAGTAAAGTATCTAACATATTAAAATAACTAAGAATAAAAGAATGAACTGCTGTTAAAATAGGTAATGGTAAAGATGATAATGATAATGATACTGTAGTACAACTATTAATATGATTGATGAATAAATTTTCTTCTTATTGGGATCAATGTTCCTTTAATGTGTTATGAATGTTCTTTTTTAGAATAGTAATGTGTAACAATAACAACATATTAGTGGTTCCCATTTACATATTTTAAAAAAATTTTAGCTTCTTTTCTTACAAATTTTTTTTCTTTTCTTTTCTTCATCCTTTTTATACTGTTTTGTTGAATGTGGAACATATTTTATACTTCCAGATGCGAGTAGTTGTTTACTAGTTTTTATTTTATTTAAGAGTATCATATTTTTGATGGTGCTAGTGTAGTGAAATTCTATAGAATCTTAATTAAAACTCTGCCGCTGTTACATTTGCTATATTTTGAAATGTCAAAAGAATCTGTAAGAATAATCTTGCCAAAATATTACACTTTTATTAACGATACATCCTTTGGATGTATTTATACACACTCATTATTATAACTATTACGAGGGTTTTACTATCTAAAAATATAATGTAGATCAATACAGATGCATTGGTTTACTATAACACCAATTATAGACTGAGACTTTGGATGTGAGACCTATGATGTATCTTGACATAACATTCCATTCTATAATCGGTATTATAGTAAATTAAAGTGTGTTCACATGATTTACATCATGTTCTCCACATTGTTCCACATCATGTCCTTAAGATAGTAAATCTAGTATTAGTTATAATGAAAGTATATAAATATTACATCCTCTGGATGTTTTATTGTTAATAAAAGTGTAATATTTTGGCAAGATTATTTCTATTGACCCTTTAGACATTTCAAACATGACCAAAAACTACATGTATAATTAACTATTAAAATCATTTTTTTTTTTTTTAGTTTTTTACTTACTTTTTCTTTTTTTTCTTATCAAACAGTCTGGATATGCAAATGATAATTTAAAAGATTAGAAATATATACTTTTTTGATCAAACTAGAAATTTTATTAACTAGGTTGCCATAATTTAAAGGTCTCTTTATTTGTTTTCTGAATTTGCAAATGTATGTATCTATGTAGTTTCAGTGACAATTTTACTAGCTTCTCGTGCCATGTGATGAAGGTATTTTCTTTTTCACAGTAGTATTTAGACTTCACATAATCCGCCATTTTGTAAAAAAAAGGCATAAAATCCAGATCTTCTATGATTTATTGAGAATTAATTTTTTTTTGTTTCTAGCGTGCTTTATATATGCTTGTGTGTTACTGAGCTTTAAGTTTTACAGTATATGTTACAAAAGAGCGTTTATCGCCGTAAATTCTTGAAATAAAACTACGCCAGTTTTTCCTATTTTAATATTTTTTGTATATTTTTGAAGGCATTTTTTTTCATATTCATGAATTTTCTCTACAAAACTGTTGCTAAAAAGTCCACCAATAGCTCAATTAATAGGTAATTTTTACAATGCATTATATCAATAGCTTAAATTTGAAATATATTTATAAAAAAGAGTATATATTCAAAAAACCGGCAAAAGTTTGACTGAATTTCACGCGATCCTTAATGTGAAGCACTTGTCAAAATTTTATTTAGATAGATGCAAAATTTAAAATCGTACAAAAATTATCTAAAACGGTAGTTGAACTTACTTCGCAGTTAACGAGTCATCAAACAATTTTGTTCTTTAAATCATTCTTGGGTTGGTTTGTCAATCGATTTTGAGGCCCTGTCATCATAATGTAGGTTTTAAGCTGTAATATGAACTATTATTTCAATTATATAGGTAAAAAATTGATATTTTTGCTGAAACAAAAATAGAGAGTAGCTTGCAATAAGATCTATTTTATAACTACAAAAGATTAGCACCTCAATTTAAGGTCTTAATTTTTTCAGCCGAGTATAAATTAATTTTGATTAATATTAAGCTAGAGCACCTGTATTCTGGCATTAACGCTTCTATTTTTAGACATAGAGAGGAGGTACATCCTCATTAGAAGTGTGGCACAATTTGACTAATTATCGGGCGAAAAAATTGGAAAACCATTTGAAAACCATTTGAAATGTACATTTACAACCATAGTAATTAATAGCATGACTAGAAACCTACTACATGAAATGCATCATTATTGTATGATTTGCATGTTAAATATTGTGATTTGACAGAGGCTGAATTGATAATTTGGTATTTCCTAATTCGAATTGTTTAATGTTTTATTTCCACAAGAAATTGAAAATAAAAAAGTATAATAATAATATACCTAAGATGCTGCAAAAAGTTCATTTAACATTTTTTTCATTCGCTTTGCTCTAGGTTTTAGTATAAATTTTTTAAATAGCTGAATTTATTTTTTTACTACTTAAAATTATAATTTTGCCGTATTTCTCAGCAAAAAATTAATATACAGAGTTAATTTTAATTGTTAAAAGATGCTTTAAAATATTTTAATGTATCACAAAATTTTCAAGTTTTCATTTTTGCCCTCTTTTTTCTTGGTTATTTAAACTATAGAGTATACAGTTTAAATTATTTTATGAGCTTCAATTAATGCCCTAATTTTTGTTTATTTATTGTAATCTAATTTTCTAAAATATCTTAAATTTTGATGGAGAAATATATAAAAGTGTCAAAATTTTGATTGTCGTTTCGTCCTGACATTTTTCATAAGCATCTGTAGGTTTTTTTATTCTCAAATCACAAAACAAATCACACGAAATTGACGATTTCCCGATAAACAATACAGATAAAAATGCATTTAATATTTCAATCTGTAGATAGTTTTGTGGGACATCTATATAAAGAGTTAGTTTGCAATAGTTCAAATAAAAATTAAGAAAAAATTTAAAAACCTTCGAAAATTTACAACGGTTTTATAACCGATTGTACGAGACAAACGCAATTAAAAATTACATTATACAATAAAAAAATTAAATTTATACATAAAGTGATTTATCAAAAGATAAACGTATAAAATTATTCAAATGAAAAAGTACCGTTTTATTATTATGAGCTTATAGAGAGGGCTTATATACTAATTGAATGAGTGAATTAAACGTGAATAATAATATAATTAGAATGAACATGTGGATATTGTGTGAATATAATAGAATCATGCTTCTATAGTCCTATAGTAGTAGCATAATGATAAACACATGGAATGCAGCATTGTATGTTTTGCATGTCAAACATCCTGGTTTGGCAAATGCTCTAAACTGGTAATTCGGTAATTCCTAATTCGGATAGATCATAAAGTATCTAACACAGTAGGTCAGTTTACTATGCAATCGTTTGCGTAATTGTGGGGTGAATTTTTTTGGTACATTTTTCTCAGATTTGTTATCGTCAGTTAGCATTTCAAACTTAATTATTTGAATATTTACCATAGGCATGAAATAGAAATTTCATTTTCTCAATGGTTATTCAATATTTCTTCACAAAAAAATATTAACAAACATATTTTATGTAAATCTGTTATACATACATTCAAAATAACAACTTTATATAAGGATGCTTTTGCTCAAATTTTTTGATCATTTGATTATGTACCCAGACTGTGGGTATCGAAGAAAAGAGTTTAATGGTTGCTGCATAATTGCTACTCAAAGAACATTTTGTAGGCATGCAGCGACACCCCTCACTCGATTACATATGTCAAAAACGTAACTTTTGCTTATAAAGGGCTGATTTACCTGTTCTATCAGTGTTTCTAACAAAACAAAAGTTCATCCTGTTGGAGCAATTACAAAATATATGCAATAAAATTTAGTAAAACAAACAATTCTCATCACAGCCATAATTTCTTTACCAAAGCCAAGTAAAATTAGCAAACTTATTTTACATTTTGAAAATATTCCGAGAAAATGTTAGATTAAACTCTTTAATTTGAGTCCACTTTACAATTCGTTCTGTCTTTCTATCTCTTTCACTACGTAGCATAGACTCACACAAACAAATGACTATTGCTACTTCTAATGTGGTAGCAAACGAACAGCAATACCTGCAAACAGTAGAAATAGATATCGATGGACGGCTTTCCATTGAACATCAAATTGAAATTTATATTCACGATTTATTTGATGTAAAAAAAGACATTATATTGCTTCGTGAGACATTAGAAGGGCTTAGATACCTTATGAGCCTTCGCATTAAAGGCAACAGACAACCTCATCTCAACATGGAGCTTATGGATCGTCTGCTCAAGGGATTATTACTCAATGTTGGCCGTACTGAAGGACAATTGATTAGAAAACGCAGCACAATGGAAGCAGACATGGCCTTTTTCTTGATGATTGATTTGTTACAGGAAGTTGTAGAGTTTCGTACAATTGCACATCAAATTCCTGTATTTGAGTTGAAAGATCGATTAAAAATACATTATCGATGTCAATCTTGGTCCACTATAGAGCAAAAAAAAGGAGCTGTTACCATGGTGCAGTTGCTGACAGGCAGTGATTATAGTGGTGCTTATGATTGGAAAGATTTGATAAAAAAAGACGAGCAAGATGATATGAAAGATTTAATCGATAAAAAGTTGACAGTTTTGGGAAAAGATAAAAATTGCAGTTTACAACCACTATGGCCTCCTCAAGCTTTGTATTTTGATAGATCTGTTGAAAAATTACTGTGTATGTATCCCAATAGTCGACCTGACATGGGCTTGCCGACTACCGTTATCGAAACGCTACACAATCATTATGGATTTAATCAATTACCGAATCCTCCCAAGCCAAATGCATTAAAGATGCTTTGGTATCAATTGACCAATGTCATGGTAATCATTTTAATAATTGCTGCAGTAATTGAAGCTGCCGAAAAAGATTTCAATAGTATGGCTGTGTTACTAGCTGTGATTGTTCTAAACACAGTTATTGGTTTTAGCCAGGAATGGAAAGCTGGTAAAACATTGAATGCTTTAATGAATTTGTCAGTTCCCAAAGTAAACATTTCAGTTGATTATTTGTAAAATCTATTGATTTTAACTTTTATTATTATTATTATTAATAATAACAGGCTAGAGTTATTCGTGATGGGAAGCAAGATTTAATTGCATCCCAAGATTTGGTACCTGGGGATGTCGTGGTTTTGGAAGAAGGTGATGCAGTGCCAGCAGATTTGCGTTTAATCGATGTTTCTCAACTTCAAGTGGTTGAAAGTATACTTACTGGTGAAAGTTTACCTGTTTTGAAGAATAAGAGTGCCATTAAAGCAAAAGTAAGACTATATAGCAAGTTTGAAAAAAAAACTAATAAATTCGTGGCTAGACACGACGTATTCCTATTAGTGATTGTAAAGGAAATGCATTCATGTCAACAACAATTGCTCGTGGTAGAGCAGTTGGAATTGTAGTTAGAATAGGTCAAGATACTGAGGTAAGCTTTAAGTGTTATTTTGTATATTAGTACTAATTGAACATTTACTAGATTGGGAAAATAAGTGCTGCTATTCAACAAGGCTCATTACATAAATCAAAGACACCTATACAAAAGAAACTGGACCGCTTAGGGAAGCAATTAGTACTTTTATCGATTGTATTATGCATTTTAGTTGTAGTTATTGGCTTGGTTTGGAAAAAAGACATTAAGCACATGCTAAATATTGGATTAAGGTAAGATCTATGTATAATTTATTGACTATAACAATAAAATGTTTATAAATGTGTAAAGTTTGGCAGTTTCAGTTATTCCTGAAGGTTTAGTAGCTGTAACTACAGTAACAATGGCTCTTGGTGTTCGTCGCATGGCAGCAAAGTAAGGTTACTTTAGTGTATCAAGAGCATTTTCTAACATTTCTATAGTCAGTGTATAGTAAGAACATTACCAGCAGTAGAATCGCTAGGAAGTGTTACTGTGATTTGTTCTGATAAGGTACGAATTTACTAGAAAAATAAGTTTTGAAAGGGTTATATTGATAATATACATATTACAGACAGGAACATTGACTGAAGGAAAAATGGGGGTCTCAGAGTTATGGACAGGCGATGATATATTGTATAAATTCACTGAATCAACATCTCTAAATCCAGAAAGCGGAAATATATTATACCACAGTAATGGTGATGTTATGGGATCACCGGTATCAACACTTGTTAGCAATAACAACAACAGTTCTGAAGATGATATTAATAACAAGATGATGACAAATGATAGTCCAAATACATTAAATAAAGAAACAGCATTATGTAATCATTCACAAACTGATATTCCCAAGATTAATACTAAGACTTATAGCAAAACAGTTGATATAAATCAAAAACAACATTACCCACTTCATTTACAACAAGCATTGATGATCACATCTCTTTGTAATAATGCATCTATTGCCATGAATGCAGTAACAAAAGATTGGAAAACTGTAGGTGATCCTACTGAAATAGCGCTTGTAGTTGCATCTCAAAAAGCAAGATTAGGTAAAGGTTATTGGGAATCTGAATTAGGGTATCGCCGCGTTTATGAACGAGCATTTGACTCGGAACGCAAATTGATGAGCGTAGTTTACAAACGTTTTGAAAAAGATGATTGCATGTTACTCTGTAAAGGAGCCCCTGAAGAGCTTTTAAGAAAATGTAAATATTACGGAAATAACGGTAAACTTTTACTAGAAGATGATGATGATGATGATGGTTTTAGTAAAAAAGTATCACAAGAAAGTTCTCGTATGGCAAGTCAAGGATTGAGAGTTCTCGGGCTTGCATATAAAACTTGTAATGATGCAGAGTATACAGAAAGCAATTTAACTTTTATTGGTTTGATTGGACTCATTGATCCACCAAAAGATGGAGTAAAAGAAGCGATAGCAACTTGCCAAGAAGCAGGAATCAGCGTCATGATGATAACAGGAGATCACGTCAAAACGGCAACAGCCATTGCAACACAACTAGGTATATTTCATCCCGATCAACTAGATAAGGTTTTGTTGTTAAAAAATACATGTAAAAATATAGACTAAAGAGATATTTGTATGTCATAGAATCGAGCGATTTTGGGACAAGAATTAGATTTGTTATCACAGGATGCCATTATTGCATTAGAACCATTTCCTTGTGTATTTGCCAGAGTAAGTCCAGATAATAAACTCAAGATTGTTAAGGCATTGCAACAACGAGGCGAATTAGTCGCCATGACAGGAGATGGGGTCAATGGTAAGTGTTGTATACTTATACTAAACTTATATATAAAAACTGAAACTAAATGTTTATAGATGCCCCGGCTATCAAATGTGCTGATGTTGGAGTTGCAATGGGAGGAGAAGCGGGCACAGAAATTACAAAACAAGCAGCCGATATTGTTTTACTAGATGATAACTTTTCAACCATTATAGAAGCAGTAGAAGAAGGCAGACATGTATTTGACAATATTCTTAAATTTATTGTATATTTACTTAGTTGTAATGGAGCAGAAATATTTTTAATGTTGATTTGTGCCATAGCTAATTTAGAAACACCATTGACAGTAATGATGATTTTATACGCTAATATCATAGCAGATATTCCACCAGCAATGGCATTAGGAGTTGAACCAGCAGAGATTGGGCTGATGGAAAGAAAACCACGTAGTCCAAATCAAGGTGTGCTTACACGAGTTACATGGATGATTATATTTATACAATCCATGTTGATTGCAATATTAACTGTAGTAGTTTATGTTATATCTATCAATTATTTACATTATTCAATACCATCAGCACAATCATTGGCAAGTTTATTATAATTTCATGTACCACGTTTCTCTAACGCACTTTCTATAACAATATTATATACTCCTTAATTCACATAACACAGGCTTTTGCAACACTAACAACATTACAATTATTACATTCATTTTTATCAAGATCAATTTTACAATCAATATTTGTTTCTGGTTTTTTTGGAAATAAATGGATGGTGATTGCATTTATTGTTTCATTTTCTTGTTTATTGATTGGAATATACGCACCAGGTACACACTTAACTGAAATCCGCCCAGTGTAACAACTTTATTTTAACATACTATTTGATAAAATAGGCATTTCTTCTTGGCTTGAATTATCATTCGTTGATGGATTATCTTGGTTTATGATATTAATTTGTTGTATCATACAAATTACAACTATAGAAATAGAAAAACTAATCATTATTAAATGTAATGGTAAAATTTAATTTTTTTTTTTTATTTTTTATTTTGAATAAATATAATAATAATAATAATAATAATATAACAAAAACAACAACAACAACAACAACAACAACAACAACAACAACTCTAAGAAGAAGGATATACTGTAACACCAATCCAATTAGAGGATGTTGTGGTTGGCTTGGCAGCCAAAGGTTTGTTTATAAGTTGTGCGCGGTCTGCTGGAGAGATAAGTCCACCATTACGCTTCAATGGTCTACCTAAACGATGAACCCTTAAATGACGTCTCATATTGCTTTGAACACTAAATTTACGAGAACATCCTGTTTCAGGGCATTCAAATGGCCTTTCACCTGTATGAGAATATGTATGAATTCTAAGTGACGAAGGGCGAGAAAACCCTTTACTACAATAAGGACAACTGTATTTGTCATCAGATTTACTGGTAGCAGTATTTGATGATGATTTAACGCCACTAACTGTAACAGGAGGAATAGGAGATACAGATCTTTCACTATGTGTAGTAGTGTTTGTTTCATCTGAAATATAACCTTCATAGGTTTCATCTGGCATACTATTTGTTGTAATAGATGATGTAGATGAAGAAGAATACATTAATGGAGGTGCAATATCCAATGGTCTTTGCATTAATGGCTGAAGAATAAAATCTAATGTATTTGTAGATACAGCACGACGATGTTGAAGTGGAGCCAAATGAGTGCCAGTTGAACGAGGAGGAGAACAAGTAGGGTAAGGGTGGGTATAATCTGAAAAAGAGCGAGAATGAAGATTACGAGGTGAATGATGATGATTCTGAAGTTGAGTAATTCGAGAATAATAGGTTGATGAAGGATCAGAAGATGATGTTATCGATGAATTTGTTGTTACCGTTGTTGTCGTTGTTGTTGTTGATATTAAATTGGGTATATGCTCAATTTTTGGTTCAAGTGGTGGAGCTTTATTCTTTTTTACCAATGTAAATGCACTTTGTTCAGATGCATGTCGACGATGACCAAAAGATTTACTTACATGTTGCGCATCATTCAATGAAATACCTTCAAGCATAGATTGGATTGAAGGTAATTTTGTAGTTGCTGTTGTTGCTGTTGTATTAGATGATGACATGTTTAAAGGAATGGAGAAATATCAATAAAAAAAAAATGTATAGAAAAAAGAAGATAAAGAATTAGAATGAAAAATTGCTTCAAGGTCAAATTTAAAGGCGATCAAAAAAGATGGAAAAAAAGATGATCGTCTAGTAATATAAAATGTGAGACAAGTAGCTATAAAAGGCCTTTTTTTTATTTATAAATTCCATTATAAGCGCGCTTATAGTCTTGTCCTTTTTGGTGTAGTTTCTCGTGGGTTCTGCTTGTTGTTTGCCCAATGTCGGATGATCCCCTTTCAAAAGGTACCGTTTCTTTTTTTTTCGGACTTTTTCAAATGATATTTAAGCTATTGTTTTACCACTGCTACTCCCCTAGTTATACATAAAATACCGTTAAATTGTATGGTATCTGTAAATGGTGATTAGCACGAGTTTAAAAGAGTACAGTTATCTATACTCGTTTGCTCCTTAAATTTATTTCAACATGAAAGTTTTTCCTTTTTCTGTATTACAGAAACTCCGTAGTGACACAGTTGTAACTGTTTTTAGTACAATTTTTACAGAAAGCATTTTATTTAGCGTAAAACGTGTCAATTAAACCATTTCTACCTTGTAAATTATCAAAATATATGTTTAATTCCGAAATATAAGCAGTAAAAAAAGATTTATATAAAGATTTGATCGACCTCATTTACTCCTTATAAAATCTAGATGTTTCTTTTATATTTTTTTTTAGAAAAAAAAACTTTAAATGTGCATATTTACATCATCATATCGTTCCAATTGATTTTATCGTACAAGAAAAAAAAAAAAAAAAAAAAAAAAAAAAACAATATGTTGATACAATAGTATGAATGATTGGTTGATTAATTGATGTACTAAATATCATCCTTAAAGGTTCTACAGAATATTAAATAGCCGCAAAAAGCTGGTTTCTGCGAATAATTCATGGATGCAATTATATGTTTTATTAGAAAAATAGGAGAAAGCGTTTTGTGATACAGCGTTGATCATTTATCAATTGTTAATCTTATCTATAGCTCAGCGTTACATTGCATACGATACGTACTTTTACTGTACACAATATTCATAACTCATGGCAAAATGGTTGAATATTTAAGTTTGAATTTCAAGTAGGACTTATTTCTCAACCTATGCATCTAAATATAAAAATAACAAATTATTTCAAGGGCAATAATATGCTAATGACATTAAATTCCTATATATGGATGCAGTTGACATGTTTGATTTACTTTACGTTGAAAATAATTATAGTAATAGGGACAATTTATATTACATATACGCAATTATCCAAATAAAGAGGTTCTTTTTCCTTTTATAAAATCCATTGCATATATAGCACATAAATATATATATACTGAGAAAAAAATCCCATTTTCCTTGGCTCACCACTTAATTGATCATTCAACTTTCTATAGCTCACAATAGACAAGTACATAAACTAATAAACTTAATCAATTTGACATATACCGATTATCCAGGATTTTAGTGACAGTATGACCTTTTTGAAAAGCTTTAACTAGTCTAATTCTGATTTACCACAAGCCGAGGTTTAACACTGACAGATCTCATCATTATAGCTATCACCATCAGTTGACGCCATCTTTCATTTTCTTGTCATTACACTTGTTTTTGAATTTAAAGGGCTAACAAAGCAATTGGCTTGAATTTAAATGGAATCTGTAACGGCACTAAACAAGAAATTGTAGAAGCATGAACGCATTTTTTCACCTATTGTTGGTTACTTTAGAAATGGACCCTTCAGGCAGGGCTTTTATACCCATTTACCAAACCTTGTACATGCTGTGCTCTCGATAAATGTATAATATTGCTAATTTTAAATTATTTTATGTATGTTGATACTATTAAAAGCTATAGAGTAGTTGTTTGCCTACTAGATTTAACAATTGTGGATACATTTGACAATAAAAAAAAACCGGCCTTATTACGGTAATTTGCGATTAAAACTGTTCTCAAAAGGAATAGTCTAAATAATAAAATATGAAGTGCATTCTGCTTAAAAATATACCTTGATTGGTAATAGTTTACCAAATCAAAAAATTATTGACTTTTGAGAAACACAATTGAATATTGATCTTGACAAGTGAAACTTTTCAAAAGTCCATTTGTCTACAGATGTATCGATTAAATAATGGAGTCATATTAATTATGTAAAAATAAGTTTTCTACATTCGGAAAAGATGTTCCATGACTAGAAGATATGTGGAGACTGTATAAACTTTAGTAATATACAGTATATTTGTACAATTTTTGCTGTAAAGTTCAAGGGGTTTTATAATTTGAAGCTACTATTAAAGAATAAATATCATCAGTACTTGCTGATCATTAAAAGCCATATAATTACATCATGTTTTTTAATAAATAATATACGTTCCAATCTTAAGAATTTTGAGATTGACATGCACTAAATCAAAGGGACACTTCATTAAGGTGATAACTTTGAGCAATGCAATTTTTTTTATCACTTTTTTCATTCTAAAATGTATAATTAAATAATTGGCTTGCCATATGCTTCAGATATATTAAACTCATTGAGTTTTTCTCGTCTTTAATTATCTTACTACAATATACGCAAGGCATATAGCACTTATTTGAGTTATATCGCTTAATTACTAGTTACATATCTGATGGAGACATGCTAAACGATATTTTAAATAGGAAGAGTACTAACCCCAACCATTAAAGCATTTTAAACACTTGAGATGTTTGATTACATCACTAATTGCGTGACATTAATTACTCAATCTATATGCTATAAACCTAAAAAATGTGGGCATTTTGCTTTTAATGAAGACAAATTAAATTACAAATAAAATCAAAATTATAAGTAAAGCTTGCGTTTGCTTATATACCTGGTCTCGTGATTTTAGCCAATTTGAGTCAATATTTATTGATTATAAGCAATTTTTCAATTGCATTTTTTTAGCAGAGGAATAGAGGTTTTTTTTTAAAAAAAAATAGGTGCTAGAACTCATCAACAGCAGCTCGTAGTTATTAACTAAATTGGGATATATTATTTTTGTGTTTATTGCGCATTAATTGAATTTTTAAAATTTAATTTGTAATCAGTATTTGATTTTATAAAACTTCTCAAATATTTAATACACTCTATAAAAAATAGGTGAAAAAAGCGCGGGTTTTCATTTTCCCATTGTCACAGCAATTTGGGAAGGCTACAGCAACTGTGATTCTGTAGATAAACACTAAACGTGTCTAGTATTGAAACGAGAGCCCATTTGAATTCATGTTCGACGAGAACTGGTGAATTTATTGACCATAGTCGTAGGTGTAAGTAGCAGGTAACTAACTTGTTGAAAATGTGACTAAGGCACACTTTAATCTCCGTTCCATCTGATAACAAATTTAAAAGAAATATATGATATAGAATTAACAATTACTGTTATAAAAATTTAAATTGTCACCGAAATAGTATCTCTACAAACAATATATAGAATTAAGCAATAGTTTAAGCTAAATATTAAATATGAAATATTTTACAAACAAATGTAAATTATAAAAGGCAAATAATATCACGATTAGAATAGAATAGAATTGTTTATAATAAATGAGGATTCAGGAATTACTGAAGAGAGTTCTTTAGTTTTTTCTTAAAATAACAAAGAAAACAATATTCTAGTTGGCCTACTATTGTTTTTTTATAATTTTTTAATTAGTTATAACTGTTTATATATACAGAATAAAGATACTAGAAAATAAAGTTAAAACTAGATATATTTATTGAGTATATTTTGTATCAAAAAAGATGATGAACTTTTTAACAAGCATTAAGAAACAGGGTATTTAT
>JAEPRC010000273.1:15656-51802 GCA_016758945.1 Mucor plumbeus
ATAACTGTTTATATATACAGAATAAAGATACTAGAAAATAAAGTTAAAACTAGATATATTTATTGAGTATATTTTGTATCAAAAAAGATGATGAACTTTTTAACAAGCATTAAGAAACAGGGTATTTATAGTTTTTTGGAAATGTGGAATCAGTAACAGATTCTATAACAGATTGGCCAAACCAGTTTTGACAGTAATAACATTGCACCAAGCTAAGTATCTATAGTATTCATGCTTGACTAAATTTAGAGAATAGATCTTCTTTTCAATTAAACAACACAACTCGAATTTCAAGGACAGATTCGTGATTGGATCATCCAACACATTCGTGCTACACGATTTCATCATGACCTTCATGTAACATAACTAACTGTAATAAAGGTACAATGCATCATTATAACCTCATCCTTCTCACTCTAAAGATTATAACCAGCTAATACTTATTTGAGAACTTCTACTATTGATGTTGCTATATAATCTAGATGCACCCGACGCAGTCTATGTTCTAAACAATAACTACCAAACCAGCTACTTCACACAAATTTACTGAATACACATTAGCTCACGGAGGCCGATATCTGACGTATTTGTAATACCTATTCATACCAATTGCAGTTGAAATGTCAGAAAAATCTGTATTGTATTCCATCAAGTATCATACTTCATCGCCTTCCATAAACAATCAATAGATCATACAATCCATTTGTTACTATTCAGAACATGAAAGGACAAATCTGGAATCAGATATAGGAAACGCCAGGTTTATTATTTCTCAATTAATTAACCGAAAGGCTCAGACCATTGAACGCATGACGCCATAATTTTAACTCAGCGGTTAATAATTCAAGTAGCTGTCAAGATATATAATATCACAATCCAGGCATAACAAGTGCAGCATTAAAACAAGGCAACTTACAAACTCTGCAAGCACGGCTTAATCATAATTGATTAACATCAGTCCATCAATTGCTCTCAAACAGATCTAAAAATTCAATACCGCTCTTAATTTTATCTCAGAAGCTCAATACTAAATCATTAATAAAAGACAATACTTTTATATCTAGATAAATCTTATCTTGTTTTATTGGACAGTTGAAGGACTGATTAATTACACATTCTTTTGATTGTACTCTTTTTAATGTATATAATCGCAAATCCGATTATTATACAACAATCTGCATAAAACATTTTACAAAAATCTTACACTTTTATTAATAATACATCCCTTAGATGTATTTATATATACAGTCGAACCTCGATTTAAGGTCCCTTGATATAACGGAAACCTTGATATAAAGGAGGTTTTTGTATCCACCGAAGACTGGTGGACAAATTTTACAGCTTAAAACCCCTTATTTCGAATTTATATTTAAGGAAACTTTTTTTTTCCACATGTCCCTTATTCTATTTTAATATTATTGGCCCCAAAATTAAAAAAAGAACAGTTTTAGGTATAAGCTTTTTTTACTAGATGTGAATACTGAAAATGTTTTTTAATCTTTTGAGAAAAGTCCCATTATTTAATGTAATTTGATTGCATTTGCATTGTGTTACTTTTTTTTATATGGTAAGTAAAAATCTACCATATATTTAAGTATTTTGAAATCTTCATTATTTGTAGTAACAAAGTTTGAAGTAACATAGCCTAAACTCGCTAGGATGTTTCTTCGTTTACAGGAATAACATCGTTTGTTTCTTCCATATCGTCAATTTTATCATTACCATCATGGATTAAGACTGTGGTGTCATTATCTAAGATACATTCATTCCTTTCTCAAAATTGAAGTTGATCTGTGTTTTAAATTTGATTTAAGGGAGGCCCTCGATATAAGGGACTTTTTAAAAGAAAGCACGGGCGCCCTTAAATTGAGGTTCTTCGACTGTAGTAACGATTAAGTTGCATAAATCTATATCGAAAATACAATTTAATGGTATGTCAAAAGTGGACTAATTTAACTTTACATTGATTAACTTTTCGTTCAATATCTGAGATACTCTCATATGAGCGCATCGATGACCTTATGAGCCTATTGACCATCTTATTTGAGCACATCCATGTGCTCTGAGAGTATACAGTACATACAACAGGAGATCAGAGTGTGTATGTTAGAATACTTTTTACAACGTTGCGCTAAAGATTGCACCAGAAAACCCCTTCAAAGAACAAATTTACTACATATCAGGCTCGAATTACGGGACCTGAATTATCAAACTCCGTTTTATGCTGACTGTACCTTAAAATGCCAAAAAAATTACCACAAAATTTATTTTTTAGTTGATAACTTTTGCAATTTTGAAGTAATCTCAAACAGCAATATTTTAAAACAGATATATAAGAAAGAAAAATAATTCTAGCAAAAATCCTAATCTAGCTCATACAGCATTTATAAAGCTATTTCCATTAAAAGCGCACAAAAACACAACTTCAATGGACTGTAATTCGAGATAGCAACCTTTTAAGCATATAATTTATTAGCAAAAAATGGTTCTTTTATTTGGCTTTATCACATTTTACCATAAAATCAATTTTGAAAAATCATGAATTTTCCCCTTGTATACCCTCGTCCAAAATTTGACTTTTTCGAAGAAAGCTAATAACTCTATGAAAAATAAAGATAGGGCGACAAATAATACCTCAAATGATAGGAATTTTTTTGCGTTATTTGTCTGTAACACTAAATCAAAAATTTTACTATAAAGGTATTTTTAAAATCACTAAAAACTGATTTTTATGTTTTTGCTTTTTTTTACAAAATTTTTGGTGATTAACGTTTTCAATGAATATACCACTAGATACAAAATTAAATTTTATGTTGAGATTACTTAATAAAGGAAGCCAGATTAATATACACGTTTGCTATCAATTCTGCATTTTAAAAATTTAGGATCGTTTTTATCCAATTTTTTCCTCATCAGAAAATTTTGAATTTAAACCGCCGCCACATCTGAGATGTATGAAAGTTCAAAATTTTTTTGCCAAAGTTATTTTTTTTGCAATGCAATAGTATGTAGGGGATGTTTAAATTAGAAAGTATAGTACTGTAGTAGTTGTAGATGGAACAACTCATCATTGTAAATTGAAGCAGGGTAGTGCACTACCCCCAACTATTAGTCTCACAAAAGTGATTTTATGCGCTAACTTCAGTAATAATTGCTACAGTATATTGAGGCTACTACTGCTAGAAGCGCAATTTAACACTTTACAGGATAATACAATTTTCAGATAAATTCATAGTCTACGTGTGAACCAATTATAAATAAACGAAATTCTAAATAATGCGATTTTCAGTCAATTTCAAAAAATTTCCGCTGACCCTTGTATTGTTTTCGGCTATTTATGCACAGTCATACCTTGGGGTATTTCTGGAAAGATATAAAATAGTCGGTTTTTTATGCTAGTTTTAGAGCTTTCTTACTTTTGTTCACCCTTAAAATTTTAAATATAATGCTTTACAGGATTCCTAAAAACACTTTATATCACATAAAATTTTTGATACAAGAGAAGCAGAGTGTTAGTTATATAATGCAACAAGCAGGAGTCTCCAAGTCGACAATTTATCGTATAAAAACGAGATTGACCAAAGTTTTCAACGACTCAAGCCCGGAAAACCTAGTTCAATCACCTAAACTACCAAGAATACAATTAAATTAAAACTTTGATCGGGTAAATTACGTACAGCAGAAGATATACACAAATTTTTGAACAATTTGGGCCATCCAATTGGTTATGATGCCACTCGAAAGTTGCAACACCGTTTAGGCTTTAATTGTCATATTAAAAAAAACAGCCACACTTGAATGTAGACCGTCGTAAAGACAGACTAAAGTTGGCAAAGGCTCATCGGAACTGGTCTGTCACCGACTGAAAAAGAGTCATATTCTCGGATGAAACAAAAATCAATTTTCTGGAAAATGACGGTATTCAGTATACATGGAAGGAGGGTGGCCAGCCTGATCAGTCTCATAATATAAAAGAAACAAGAAGGCGCCAGAAGTCATTAATGGTGTGGGGATGCATGACTTCCTTCGGAGTAGGTTATGCTTGCCGAGTATATGACGGAACAATGAAAGCTGTAGACTATGTTCATATTCTCAGCACTACATACAAGGATATACTGGCATATTATGACTTAAAAAACAA
This sequence comes from Mucor plumbeus, assembly GCA_016758945.1. Taxonomy (NCBI): domain Eukaryota; kingdom Fungi; phylum Mucoromycota; class Mucoromycetes; order Mucorales; family Mucoraceae; genus Mucor; species Mucor plumbeus. The sequence goes on from JAEPRC010000273.1 coordinate 19,798, forward strand.
GGACGTCGTTTTTCAGCAGGACGGTGACTCAAAACACACAACTAGCTTAACGGATAAATATATGAAAAAAGAAAAGATAAATTTTTTTGAAGATTGGCCAGCTCAAAGTCCCGATCTAAATCCAATAGAGCATCTCTGGCATCACGTAAAGATAAGGCTTGGTGCGTATGAGACTCGAGCAAAAAATGTGAAAGAACTGTGGGAAAGGTTTGATTATGAATGGAATCAGTTTATCATTGAAGACCTTGAGCCATACTATGATAGTATGCCAGGTAGGGTTCTTGCTTGTATTAAAAACAAATGCGGCGACACAGGCTATTATTAGTTATTTTGTATAAACTCAATAAAACTACACTTTTTATGTTTTTGTCGTTTTTTAAATTTTCTGAAACATTTAGAAGTTTATCAATCCCCTATGTGCTAGAACTAAAATTTAATATTATACTGGTGAAGTTTCATAATCCTGGCCAGATTATTGAGAAAAATTCATTGGATTTACCTTTTTGTGAGACTAATAGTTGGGGTAGTGTAATTGTAACTAGCAAATTATATTCATTCTTTAAATACAATATGTGAATGGGACAAAAAAAAAGGGACAAAAATGTAAGGTAAGTTTTAATTGAGTGATATGTCTGCTACATGCATAATAGACAATTTATTTTTTGGTTTGTTGATATGAAGTTGTATTTAGATATACAGTCAAACCTCGATATAAGGTCCCTCAATATAATGGAAACCTCGATATAAAGGAGGTTTTTGTATCATGGATTAAGGATGTGGTGTGATTATCTAAGATGTCTTTATTCCTTTCTTAAAAATTGAAGTTGATCTGTGTTTTAGAATTTGATTTAAGGGAGGTCCTCGATATAAGGGACTTTTTAAAAGAAACCACCAGTGCCCTTAAATTGAGGTTTGACTGTATATATTATAGCTATTACAAGGGCTCTACTATTAAAAAAATGATGTAAATCAATGCATCTACATTAATCTACTATAACACACTTTATAGACTGAGGCCTTGGGTGTGAGATCTATGATATACAGTACATTGCCATAACAGCAGTGGAAATAGGTATAGGTGCATTTTGATAACAATTTTATCAACACAAAGTAGGTTATAAAAATTATTCCTTATATATAACCATTAAAGACGAGCCGAGCTTTAGACGAGCTTGGTCAAAACTCGTGAGACGAGTCGAGCCTTGTGCTACACGAGCTCGAGCCGAGTTTTCAAAAAAGCTTGTTTGAGGAAGACGAGCTTTTGACTACTTTTCAAAAAGCTCGTACGAAAGATACGAGCTTTGTATTATTTACATTTTATGACAATTAGTAAATGATATAATATTACTAAACATTATAAGTTTGCCTTACTTTAGTCATTTATCGCTTGACAGACAAAATAAAGCACTTCTGCCACATTTGAGTTTTTGAAAAGAAGTCAAAAGCTCGTCTTCCTCAAACGAGCTTTAGTCACACACAAGAAAAGCTCGTATGGGGTGAACGAGCTTAAAAAAAAGCTCGTTTAATCTTAACGAACCTCGAAAAAAGCTCGGTTGCGTAAAACATGCTCGGCACGTTTTATATGCCTACTTATATATTATACTGTCAAAGATGTGTATCTTCTTTTGTTTATAGTTCAAGATTACTTTAACTAAAATGCAGCGAGATAGGAGTTTTTTTCAGTTTTTTTACAGCTGTAAAAAGTGGATTTCATATAATTTTCCAACTTTTTCGCCCAATATTCGGTCTAATCATTTCCAATATTTAGCATACATGCACCTCTCCTCTACAGGCCATTAATGTATGTTCAGAAATAGAGTAGCTAATACTAAAATATAGGCATACTGGCTTATTATCATTGACTCAACTGATCTAAAATTGATTGAAAAAATTAAGCCTCAAAATTAAAAGGCTAATTTTTTGCTTTTACAAAGTATATCCTATTGGGAGCTACCCTCCCGTTTTTGTTTCGTCAAAAAATATTAATTTTTTGTCGAGAAAATCAAAATCATAGCTCACATTACAGCTTAAAACCTATACTGACTGAGTCCCAAAATCGATTTGATCAAATTGTTCCAAAAACGATCCAAAAAACAAAATTGTTCAATAGCTTGTGAACTGCAAGATAAGTCAAGATAGCATATTAAATGGTTTTTGTACAGCGTACAGCTTAAAATTTTGCATTTGATTAAATAAAATTTGAACAAATGTTTCACGTTAACTGTTGCGTAAAATGCAGTTAAAATTCTAAATGTTTTTTGAGAATACAAACCGCTTTTTATAAACATGTTTTGAAATTAAACATTTGAAATAATGCGTAAAAAAATTATCTAGCAATTAAGCTATTGACGAGCCTCTTAGCTACATTTTTCGTAGAGAAAACAGAATATTTGTTAATCTTTTTTCAAAGTCAAATTTTGAAAGGAGAGTATACTCGACTTTTTTGGAGGCTAAATCAAGAATGTTCTTTTTTTAAGCATTTTGAGAATACCTCCATGAAAAATCAATATTTTTTAAAAAACTAAAATGGAGCTGACAGAGTCTACTAAGCCCTATAAAATAAGCAAAAAATAATTGCTACTCAATTTGATAAATATTTTGAAATTGACTACAAAAAATGTCAAAAAGGGAAAAAAAAAGTGCCCAAAACTTTTTCATACTTAAATATGTTGTAAAGAGCTTTAAGAAAAGTAATTTTTATTATTAAAAAATACTAGCATAACTTAATTTTTCGTGGAGATATAAGGACTCAAAGTTTTTAATTCTTTTTTTTTTATAGGGTAGAACGTAGTGAATATACTTTATTTATTATTGTTTAATGTGAAGACTTAATATACATAAAACTCCTACTATAACGCTTCATGTAGCACAACGTAAACATAAACTAAAGGTCAAGAAATTGAGAGGTCTCCACAAGTGGGCCTATTATAAACAAGGTTGTGATATGATGATATTATGAAAGTGGGGAAAGAAATCTACTAAATAAAGTGCTGCACCCAGAGCCAAACAGGCATGCGGAGAAACCTCATACGAAAAGTTGTGGGTTGGCGACGATGACACTAAACAGGATATACAGTACTACATAACATTATCAATCAAAATTTTCGACACCAGGATTTGAATACGAGATCTTGCGCTTGGGAAGCACACGCCTAAACCATTCAGCTCAACTACCAAGGGCAAAAAAACAAAACAAAACAAAAAAAAATTCTGATTTTTGGCAGTGAAATACCGGTGGTGGTAAAAAAAAATCTTTTGAAATATTGACATCGAAAAAGGTATACCAACTACAAAAGATAGAATATTTCCGGATACTTGTCTTTTGATTAAAAGTTGAAAATATTAGGCATATTTGCATGTATAATGTTTTCCTTGGAGTTATTTAGTGGAAAGAAAAGTTCAGCGAGGATGATAAGTGAGACCTAGTTTTCAAAGAAAAAGAAGTGAATTTTAGCTATTTTTGAACCTTTTTGAAATTTAAAATAAACTTGGACATATGTAGCATAATATAGCCAATTCATATGTACTTAACAGTGCCTAAGATATATCCTAAAATACGTTCAGTATGATTTCAGCTATTAAAAAGAGGGCACAGTATGGTTTTGATGATTGTTGGTGACTTTCTCAAGTTGATAATAATTCTCAATGGCTGTTTCATTAAATGCTAATAAGTACATTTGTTTAAATAAGTACATAGTAGACATTCACCAAATTTCATACATTTTTTTTTGCTCATTTAAAGACAACGTGCAAATAAAGAGTCTCGATTACAAGAAAAAGCCAAATAAAATCAATCTATTTAATTGATGTTTTACTAAAATTTCTTTTTTTTCCTTCAACCTTCAATTTTTTTTTGAAAAGCCAGCGGCATTAAATAGTTACCAACTAGCGATATGATATGGGTCCCTATTTGTATTTAACAACTTGTTAAGCAGCTAATGAAAAAATGATATCCTTGGCCTTTTCGATCGAGCTACAAGCTCATCATTTATCTTTTTTGTAATATAAACAAAAATCAATGCGTGCTATTTTTCATAACTGAATACTACTAAAGTATAATTCTCTGTACATTTCATTACAGAATCAGCAGCTTCTACTTCTAAACAGCGCTTGCCATGCACCACATGGACCAAAAAATCAGGTGTAGTGAATAGCGAGGGTGGGGAGTAAAGATATTTTCTTTTTTTCCCTTTTAACAATTGCTTTCGCTATTATGACTGACTACGCGAATCTTCGAAAGATTGTAACAGGCGATATTATTGTCAAATGTAATTTACGGAGGGTGCCTGCAGTTATGTTTAAACTAATAATGCTTTTGAAAATAGGCCGCTTTGGTAATGATATTCGTCGTATACCAATTAATCAAGTACCAACTTATGACGAGTAAGTACAATTTCATATAATTATTACCTCCAAGTACATCTACATAACTATTATATTGTACCGATAGATTATGTTTAATGATGCATCGCGTTTTTAAACAAGATATAAAATCCTCTGAAGATATTATGTTGAAATACCAGGATGAAGGTATAAGTAAAAATGCATGATTTTTTTCTGTATTTTTAACACCCAGCCTCATTTCACTAAATAGAAGGAGATATGATTAGTTTGCTAGGTATCTCATTACATTAAATTTATAAATTTCTGATAAACTAATGTAATAAAATGTAGACGATACTGATATTACACATGCTATCTCCATTAGCAACTTGCTCAAAATAACTATCTATGATAAATCAAACAAACCCAAGAAACAACAGCAAATTTCAATCGAAGTATCTTCTTTGATTGACATTAGAGATAAATTAGATCAGCTAATTCAAACTTTAAATATCAATAAACAACCAGAAGAAATCAAAGAGTATCAAGTCAAAAATATCCATCGATTAACTCCTGAGGAATTAGGTAAATTAAAGACATGAAAAAGATGAAATGGCTATAATTAACAAGCTACAAAATAGCTTCTTTTTTGACAAATGACGCTGAAACAAAAGAGAAATCTTCTGTAAAGGAATTGACTAGCGAATTAACTAGTTTATCCCCAAAAGCACCTTCTTCTGGTTTTATTCCATACTATCCTCCTCCTAGTGATTCTACTAGCGTTAGTATTAACGGCAATTCTTCTACGATGACAACGCCAAATGTTACTGCGACAAATCAACCACAAACCGCTCCACAGCAACCAAAGCAGCCTCAAATTCAGCAGGGACAAATGCTACAACATCAACAACAATCGCAAATACAACAACAGCAACAACATCAACCACAATTACAACAAATACATCATCAATATATCCAAACACCTCCTCCTGCAGGGCAACTGTCAAAAGCTCAACCACTACAGCAACCACGACCTCCACAAACACCTCAGTCTTTTAATCAGTTAAATCAACAATTCAATAATGCTCCTCATTACCCCTTGCCTAACAATGATCCCAGATCTCAGCAGCAGCAGCAGCAGCAGCAGCAGCAGCAACAACCACCTCAACAACCACCTCAACAAAGACAAGGTTATTATGTTCCGCCGCCACCTGCTTCAATGGGCACACCTCAGGTTCCTCCACAACCATTTCGTCCTTCTCAACACTGGTGAATAAAGTAGTAATTCTGAATTATAAATAAAAACTTTGTCAAGGCTGTGGTGTCATTATGTAAGGTGCCTTCATTTCCTTCTTAAAATTGAAGCTGCTATGTGTTTTTAATTTGATTTAAGGGAGATCCTCGATATAAGGGACTTTTTGAAAGAAATCACGGGTGCTCTTAAATTGAGGTTCGACTGTATGTAGTTTCTCAACGATAAAAGTAAAATTACATATTGTTACTATTAAAAACAATCCTAAGTTTATTTAGGACATGATTGATAATTCATATGGTATTTTCCAAGAGTGTAATCGCCCAGCAAATGATACAATAACAAGAGCAATCACCAAATACACACACACAAAAAAAAAAGAAAAGATAATGTTGAAGAAGAAGGAGTCTACGATAACGACGATGATGGGAAGTGAATCAACTCGTACAATTATTGCATGCGATTGATTTTTTTTTTTTTTTATGAATAAAGACCTCTCATACTGAAATAGGACCTGCCTATAAAATTTAGCAGTTATTGTTGACTAAAAGTTCACATAGATACTACCAGATTGTATTTTATTATAGTAATTCTACTTTATTCGTCCGAATATTATTTACAATTTGTACGAATTTGCATTCTCACTTTTGTCTAGATTTCATTTTTACTCTGTTTCAATATACAACCACAATCGTTCAAAATTCAATTGAAAATCGTCCTGAACTGTCTAAATTTAACGTAATAAAATATGGCCCTTTTACTTTTGCATTTTCACAATTATCCCAATTGGGGTTTTCTTCTATCCTTTTATCACTTTTTGATCTGACTAATGTAAATAAAACATATCAAAGATGCTACGTGCCCACTGGCAATTTTTTTTATTAAATTTATTATAAATAAAATTACATGTTTAGCCGTAATAAAATATGGGGTTTAAGATCCTAAATAATCTTTTAAATATTATAAATGCTGGATATTACAATGGATTATTTAGTTTTGTTCAAGTATACAGGAATACCATAAACAACCGGAGAAGCACCTATCAGATATGATAATTTACATTGATTCCTTGATTCACTAACCGCCTGTACAAGCGATTTAGGTGTCTCATTTGTTTTCTTTAGCATTCCCCAAGAATGCAGCATATATTTTGTGAGTTTATCAATACTTCTATCAGTTACATCCCATAAATTAGCAACTACAGCAGGACTTCCAGCTAACAGATAATTCAATACATATCCATTAAGATCAAACTCTCCATTAGTCTCGAGAATACCACTACTACATCCCATCAATAGCGACACAGCACAAGTAGGTAGTTGTCTCACTGTTGTACCTCTCATAAATGCTTGTCCAGCGCTATGACCGAAATACATGTAAATGTCTCTTGTTTGTAAAGCATCTCTACATTGTAATTCCATTGGCATTGAATCAATTACACCATCCCATTCAGGTACGCTCTTGAAAATGGGTTCGAATTCTTTTTGAGTATCTTTCAAATCACCACCAGGATTAAGTACATAAAAAGCACTGCGTTTGGATACAGTTAAATCAGTCCATTCGCTATTTGCTGTGAGTCCAAAATCATCGTAAGCTTCTTTTGTGTTATGGGATTGTGTGTATAAAATTCGATCTCTGAGGAAAGATAGACATGGTAAACGAGATACGGATTGTGGACGAAGAATTGGCATGGATTCTAATGGAAACATTTGCAAATGCTTATCCAAGATGAGAATGATGTGGTCGTTGGGTATATTTTTGGTAGAATCCACACCTGCCGTTATACATCTTTCATGGTATCGAGTGATCAAAGTTCGAATATGTTCACTCAACTGAGATACACAAACATGTCTGATTAACAAACTTGATATGCTTCTATTAAAAGTAACTTACCTTTTTGAAATCTACCTTGGTATAATCAATTTGAATGTTTTGTGCCTCATAGCATGACATAGAAAAGTAGACAACATCTTCCAAATCACGATTAGTAGGATACCTACCTAAGCGAACAACATTACGACAGAAATTTAAGCTTAAATCAACCTTTAATTTTGCTGCAGTAATGCCATTGACAGTTTTAAATATAATTTCGTTCATTGCTTTTTGAAATTTAACCAATTCTTCCTTGTATTCTCTACAACATCCAGTCAAAAGACCTTTAAATCCACTTAACCATTGATTTTCCATATCATCTAACAACTTTTTCAACCTTGCATCAAGATTCTTACGAGTATTCCACCAAGCTTCAATTTGGCCTGCTTGATTGCAGTTGGCACTATTTGTAATTGTCTCATCACTACCTTGAATAATATCCTTCAACTCGGTTACTGCGTCGATATATTGAATACTATTGTAAGAACTATCATCGCCAGGACGTTGGTTAGCACGATTCAAAGGCAGCTTAACAGCAAATGGTGGTTCATTTGCTCTCAATTGAGCTACATAGAGGTCACCGTTTAATATGTCCAAACTAAGCGAGCAAACAGTCCAATTGTTTGGAAGAATATCCACAAATTTTGCTTGGAATTCACTATCATTCAATCCATGTTCCTCACGATAAAGTTCCTGTAATGTATTCAAATGTCCTTGAAGCCAGTTGGGGTTACGAGTCATTCTTGAAAGTCGTTCATAATAAGATTGCTTTTCCCTTGAGTTCATTGGCCATTCAGTCTCACTTGGTGAATGCCCAGCAAATGATTGATTGAGCTTTATGCCAAGACAGTATTGCATTTCACGGCGCATATTGATACCACTTGCCATTGACATGTAGTATGAGCAAAGTAAGGAGTAGTTATTTACAATCATACGACTATTGCTAGACATTTGATGCTTTAAGAATGTGGCATAAACTGATTCTTTACAAAGATTTTCAATTATAGTAGGACGTTCTCGACACCAACCAATTTGATGAGCTTCAGATATTTGTTCTATTGATTGATTTAAAGCATCACGCATAGCACGAAGCTCATGATCAATACTAGCTTTTTTAATCATTGAACTACCACCACGAGAAACTTGAGTTTTCATTGCTGGCAATACTATTGTTTCATCGTATAATAATCTTTGTTCAGGTCGCATTGAAAGTTCCTGGCGTATCATGAGTAATCTTAAATGAGCAATTGCTGCATTTAGTTCAATCTCATAACAAGAACTTGATCCTGATTCTTCAAATGTATTCAAAAGTTCAAGAGCGCCTGCAACTTCACCCTTTTCAGCAAGAGCATTGGCTAATTTACGTTGAATATTGAGGGAATTTATTTCGTTTTCTTTTTTTTTTATTTTACCTTTATATATAACATTAAAACCATACAATTTTTGTAATGGTAAGCAATCAAACTTGTCAGGATCTGATAACAAATAATTAATGTGAGTAAATATTGATAAGTTTAAATACAAAATGTAATTTTCCTACTGTCAACTTCGTCGGCAAAAACCACTTTATCTCTTTTATGCTCTTCATTTGCATTAATCAATATTTCCAAAACTGCAATTTCTTTTTCATTTGAAAGCTGTGCCAATAATTCATTTGCTTCATCATATGTGTCAACTGCAATATCATAATATTCATTTGCCACAGCAAGTTTTGCCATTGCAACCTTAAGTTTTACTTGGGATAAACCAACGGGCTCTTCCAAGCGCATGGCAATTTCTAATTCATCTTGAGATTTGTTTAAATCACCATATTTTAAATAAAACTCACAAGCACCTAAATGGGCATCAAAAAGCATAGAAGATGAATTCACTCTTTCAGCTAATAAAGGAGCCTGCTTTACAAAGTATCTAGCTTCATTAGGTGATCCTTTTCTAATGAGCAATTGAGCAAGTGTATGTAAGCAAGCACTTGTCTTTTGTGCCATGGCCCATTGAGATTCCCGGAAAACAATTTTGCGAGCTTGTTGTTCAGGTGGTGGAGTATCTGTAAATGGATCCTCGAGCTCTGTCTTTTGTTGTTGCTTTTCTTGCGACTTTTGCACGATTTGAATACATTTATTGAGTAACTGGAGAGAAGCGGTTGCACTGTCAATGGCACAATCAATATCTTTTGTATTTGCTTGAATGAGGGAAAGTGTAGAGTAAATGTCTGCAAGAAGCATGCAACGTGAGGTATATGATTTGACGGTTGCAAGAGAATCTCTTTGATCTACTACTGGTGTATTTTGCCATACAATTTTGGTTGCATCAAACACTTCCTTACTATAATCGAAGTTTTAATAAATCACAGCAAAATGTATATGTATATTTATCAATTTTGTAAAAAAAAGAAAAAAAAAATACCTTGTTTCGTAGTCTTCAATACATGCTAAATAATATGAATAGTTGACACGGTATATTAATTCTGCATTATTATTACAAGGTTTACTTGAAATAGCATTTCTAGCCTGTCTAAATTCTATAGCTGCTTTTCCTGTATAACCAATATCACAATATAACCTTCCAATTGTCGAACTAAGGATGATAGAGTCTGATATATGATCCACTTGAACATCTCTTAAGCCGTTATTCAACTTTAACAAGATGCGCAATGCACAAATTTGATGTATAGGTTCTCCAATAATTGCAAATAGATCTACCAGCATGCGCATATGATCGTAGAATTGATCCAAATCATCAATTTCATCATATACTTGTTTAATGTCTAATTTTGAAGAATCGCCAGAATAGTATATAGGTGTGATTTTCTTTAATAAGATGCCCCATTGTTGAAGTGTAGATGTAAATGCACTAGGTGAAGGTTCCTTCAATTCTCTACCACAAATAGCCATCCATGAGTTTGATAAGGCAAGGTAATGTCTACGATAATTTAACAGATTACTATCTTGAGCATAATCTTGAACTTTGAGTAAACTATTGGCTTCTTTAGCACATGCTAATGCTGCTTTTGTACATTCATCTTTATCGGCATTCTTGTTTCTTTCAATTCGAACTTGACTCAAAAGAACTCTGTGCAATTGTTAAGTTATTGAATCCAAACTCTAAAAACATCTCTTTCTTACCTTGCTCTGCGAAGTGGAAAGTTCTCTGCATCGTATATTTGTAATAGTCTTTCAATAATAAATAATTCATATTTGAACAATTTCATTTTCAAGGACAAAGCATGCCAAACCTTCAATTCGCATTCATAAATGAAGCATTTCTGGATAGAATTAATGGTAGATAAATTGATATGTTCGCTTGCAAAATTTATGCTTTCTTGTTCTGGATCAATAACAGATGCTCTCAAAAAACGATCAACCAATTTGGGTATAAGAGGATCTTGTTCCATAACTGTTGAAACAGCAGTTTTATCAGCTTTCTTTATAAATTTCTCAATTTCAGAAACTGGAATACGTTTGAGCGCAAGACGGAATGCAGAGATGGCATCTTCAAAGCATTTATTTTTCTGACAGCAGATACCCAAAATCTCGTATCGTTTGCATAATTGCAATCGTCCTTCATTAGAATTCGCTCTCTCGGTATCTTTTTCCAATATTGAACTAGATTTTCGCATTGGATAAACAGCTTGCGAGTACATTTCAGTTTTAATCATGGCAGTACCCAAACTATAGTAAGAGCCAGATAACCAACGATAACCAGCAGTATATTTCTTCTCAGCACACATTTGCTCTGCGTTAGATAAGTATTCATAAGCTTGTGAGAAGCTATCTTCATCCTTAATGTTGAATTGCATACGTGCTAATAAAACCATGATATCAATAAAAGAGATCATAATATCATCTTGTGTTGTAGATCGTTTAGTATCGGATGTCTTTTTAGCAATGCTCAAATTGGTGAGTAATGTTTCACTGCATTGTTGAAGTACGTTATTCATGCAACAGACAATGGAGTTCCATTGGCCAAAGTCACTAGGGGTGACAAGATCTTCTTGACGAGGTGGTGTTTTGAAGGGTTCATTTCTACGTTGAATCAATGCCTGTTTTGCCTTGTCAGATATAAACTCAAACAAGCGTTTACAACTTAGACGGAATCCTTCAATACTTTTGCATAAATTAAATAGGGCTTGCTCTAAATGTTCATTTTGAGGTTGATCTTCTACTATTGAAGATGAAATTAATCCAAGACATGCGATTGATTCATTTAACGTTGTAGAAATATCAGCAACTATAATGAGATATTAGTAAGTATACTTATATAATATATAGCATATAATATATAAATAGCTTTACATGTATCATTGAGAATCATTTTATCCATTTGAACTGATCCAAGGGCTAATTTTGCATTAGCAGCATAGGCAGCATAATAGTAATTACACGATAAATCACTCTCGATGATATTTCGTAATGGTCGAATCATATATTTATATGCGTAGAATGCACCCTTATAGCTTTTAGCTTTTCTGGATACATAAGCATAATATTCACAAAGCACAAAATAAGAATCCATTTCTGATAAATTATTGACATTTGGCTGTAAATTTTCCAGGAAATCATTGCAGCATTTCTGAAGATGGCTGTAGGATGCTATTGCGTTTTTTTGTTTTTTTAATCAGTAAAGTTCATGTAATTAATAGTGAAAAAAACTTACTTTGTTTTGTAGATTTTTCGTATGTAATACCTATGCGAACCATTCGATCCAAGACCAATTTCATTGGAACTGAACCAGATACTGTTAATGCTCTTAATGCAACAACTTGAATATTATGTGAATGATAAGCTGCTTCTTCTATTATAAAGTTTAAATATAAATGCATTATTCATTGTTGCAAACGAATCTTACCTGTCAATGGAAGTTTATTAGCAATTCTATACAATAATCTCTGCAATGTATCTAATTGTTTTTTTGCTGTTTGAGAATCGACGTTTAGTAAATGTTGGCACCAGTCAAAGAAATTTCCAGATTTTTCCATAAAGTAAGGTATGTACTAAAAAAAAAAAAAATTTAAATCATATGGAATATAGTGCATAGAAGAGATTTTACCTTCGCTAAAGCACCATCTTGTAATTCACACCAACATCTAATTGTGTTCATTTGATATGCCAATATCAATAATATCATTGTGCGATCATTGATGTTGGATTTTATTGGAAATTGAAACAAATCTGCATATTTATTCAACATATCGTCTTCCCATTGATTTTTAATAATAGGTTCAGGTGCAATATTTTGTCTAGTTATAGATGATGATTGATTATTAAATGATTCAGTTAATACACCTTTCATTAGTATTGTGGATTTTGTTGATAATGATGATTTGTCGTTGGCTTTTGATGAAGGATTCAATTCAACTTTTGCTACACTTGCTAACAATGAACGAAACTTTAAAAGCTCATCCAAAGCTCGATTATACTAAATATTTATATGTTTAATAATACTTCATACCATACAAGATTATTTGTAATTTACCTCTCCCAATTCTACCATTTTACAAATCAAATTTGAAGTTGTCTTTTCAATATCGAGAGGTTTCAAAGCAGTGAAAGTGTTCATATGTCGTAATGCTGATAAAGCGTAAAAAGAGGTATCTACTAAACAATTCACAGCTATTGTATAATTAGTAGTTTTTGCTCTTTTCAAGCCAACAAGTGCTTCAATATTTTGATTGACAATTCTCATTGCAATAGGGGCTAATTGACTTGCCATTTGTTTGAAGCGAGCAGGTGAAGGTGGTGGTTTGCGTATGCTATCTGGTCGTGTTACATCTACTTGAAACGGTTCTAAAACAGTTTTTCGGATATTGACAGCGAGATCATCATCACAAGTGGCGTAATCTTTAAGTTGTATTAACAATCTGGATGCCAAATCAGTCATGTTTTTGTTGTATAGTTGTATAAATGAGTTGTTGAAAAGGGGAAAACGAACAAGTTTAACGTGACGAGATAAATTTATAGGAACATACTTCTTGTTTTGTAGAAAACTGTAACCATTGACGAACGCTATTTGAAAAAACTAGTGAAAACTAGTGTAGTCGCTCCCGGTTGCATATATTTAAAGGATTGTTTTAGCATATTTAATTGTACCAAATATTTTTTAAATGTATATAATTTAATAAATTAAGCATTGGGCTACTTTTCAGTGGCTTTTGTTTTTAAATAACAAGTTTATTTATCAAGATATTGCATCTGGAGTATCATGCATATTTTCCAAGCCTTCAAATCTTGACTAAAAACAGTAATGATATTGTTGAATGTCCGTTGATTAAAGATTCATAAATAAATGCGGCTGCTACTGTACGAATCCTTTGGTATAGCGCGTTCTGATACTTCTTTTTTACAATAATATTATGGAGCAACCAAAGACACAAACACCACCTCCAATATCTATAGCAGATTCACCATCATTATCTATATCAAATAAACCAAATAAACCGCTTGCTTCCAAGCTAAGTAAAGTGCTTAACTCTTCTGCATCAGAAGACGCCAGGATAAAAGCGGCACTCACTTCGTTATCCAATATACCCGACCTTGACGAAGCAAATCTTCGACGCAACCTGCGTGGTACTATTGAAAAGAAAGAAATTGAAACTAATCGAAAGTTTTTGTTTGCATTTGAAAAAGTAGTAAAGGTAAATAGAATATATAATATATACCGACAATGGCAAATAACAAGTGGTGGATTTAATTAATTAATTAATTAATTAATTATATATAAGCAATTCGAATGTCTTGAAATACAAATGGAGCAGATGGAAAGTGTATGTAAAGATATGAAACAACGGATTGTCAAAGCAGAATCACAAACAGCTGATATGATCGAACAAGCAGATATCATGCAAGAACATAGGTAAAACCTATTATTTTAAAAATACTTATTACATAATGGACATTAACATTTAAAATGATACAGCGCTGCTTGTTCAACGCAGATTGCTGTTGTAGATAGATTTTTGACTAAATTTACATTGAGCGATCAAGAAATCAAAATTCTAAGCACCATGTCAGAACCTGTAGATAACGAATTTTTTGATGCATTACAACATTTGCAGCAAATTCATAGCGATTGTCAATTACTTTTAACTACGAAAAATCAAACTGCTGGGTAACTTTTAGTATTTAAAGACTGAAATGGCAATATAAACCCTAATCCTAATGTTGTTTTAGACGTGAAATTATGGAATCAATGGCATTATATCAAGAAAATGCGTACGACAAGCTGTATAAATGGACCCAGTACGAGAGTAGAACATCCTTTGGTAGTGATAGCATTGACGTGAGCTCACTTATGGCAAAAGCATTAAGGGCTTTGATGTTACGACCTGTTTTATTTCAGTAAGTTTTAGATTAACGGCTATTTTTCAATGCATATGATCTGATAAATTGTAGAACTATTTTGGATGAAATCGCTTCTGCTCGTCATGATGCAGTTGCAAGAGCCTTTTTAAATGCTCTTACAAAAGGTGGCCCTGGAGGTACACCTCGTCCTATAGAACTTCAAGCACCAGATCCATTGAGATATATTGGTGATATGTTAGCTTGGGTGCATCAGGCATGTGCGTCAGAAAAGGAAATGTTGGAAAGTTTGTTTCAACGAAATATAGAGAAATATGAAGATGTTAGTGGGATTACAGTCAAAGTATCTGATACTATTAGTGATCTTTTAGATTGTGCTATGGAAGGTACATGTAGACCATTAAAGTCCCGTATGGAACAAGTGCTTGTGCTTCAGCCTGGTGCAATTACTTCTTACAAAGTAGCCAATTTGGTACAGTTTTATACAATGACATTGAGTAAATTAATGCGAAAGAATGCAACATTGGAAAGAATCTTGTACGAGTAAGTATCTTATAAATTAGATTGTTTTATATACCTAAAATATGATGGATAATAGAATGACTGAACTTGCATACAAATACTTTTTCAAGACTTTGAACGCTCAAGCTGATAGACTAATGCAATCAACAGAGGTAAATATAGATATTAATTAAGGAATCATTAATGTATCTAAATTTCATTATTTGTAGTCGCCAAGCAGAAGTTTATCCATTGCTCCTACAGTAAGAGAGATGACAATTCAATTAGTATGTAAACATTAGTTGACTTTATTATAGCAGTTTACTCATTGTTTTCTTATATAGAAAGAAATACTTGCATCGTACGATTCATCTCTTATAGTTGCAACAAATAGTACCGAAGGGTTTCCTGAATTTGATTTTTCAGAAACATTAGATGCAATCATAGAACCATTACTGAATACATGCGAATTATCAGTAGTAAAACTCAGCAAAATGGATCAGGATATTTATATGGTGAACTGCTTATATCATATTCAAACTGTCATGATTCCATATGATTTTACTGAACAAAAAAGAGAGAATATAGCAGCACGAATGAATGATCTATTGACTGATATGGCACAAGAAGAATCTAATAAATTGATAGAGCAGGCTGGATTAACTCAAATAAAAGAAGCATTAGAAATTAAAGATGCAGAGGTATGAATTAGTGAATAATTTGTGATTCTAATGTAATTAAACCGTCTTTCAATAGACACCTTTATCAGCATTGCCTCACATGGATTCAGAATCTCTTGCACGGGCCATGTCCAAATTTGATTCTTTCCTTGTATTAATTAGTGCAGATCCGTCGCCTCAATTGGAAAAACTTTCTTCAACACAACACTGTCAGCAAGTTCAATCAGGTGCTATTCGATTGCTACTAGATACTTATCGTGATATTAATAAGGCAATAGAGGATCCAAAAAATGGGTACGAGGATCCTAGCCTTATTTTGCCAAGAACAGTTCAAGATATGGAAGCTATTTTTTCCTTTGCGTTGTAAATTAAAAACTGATTTTGAAGAATGATTTATGCTTAAAGAGTTTTTATGTTTGCTTATTCAAAGTAAATTGATTCAGATAAATTAAAAAAGAAAAAGTGAAACATATAAATTGTAATCCTATGTTTTTTGTACTGACAAAAGATTTATTTAAATCATGCAAATTTGTTTATATGTTAATTAATTAATTAATTAATAGGAGCGCAAGTGATAGAATCTTATTATTATTTAGGATGGTATTATTTCTTAATAGGATTTTCAGTAGATGTAGTTGTACTTGAAGTACCCGCAGATTTCAACTGAGAATTATAGAGAGGAGGCTTATTACAGTATTTAACTATGTTAATTCTTTCTTCTTCGCCCTGAGTATTATCTAATGCAGTAACAGGCAAAGCGGGTGATACAAGACTTTGATCCCGCCAAACTCGTGGCACCGACTTGAATCCATCTAATGTATATTTGAACCAGTCCCTTAAACCTAAACGTTGCATAGATAATAAAGCAGCTGATACAAGGCCCGCGCAGAACCCAATACCATCATTTGAATAAGCAACTAAAGAACCAGCAGTCAAAAGCATAATAGTGAAGTTTTCTCTCTTTCTATGTTCATCATTTGTCAAATCATTTACAGATCTGGCAGCACAGCCCAGCTCAATACCAGAGATAAACAACATGACAGCCAAAATTGAAGTTGGAAATACTTGCAACAAGCCAACTAAAGATCCACCAAATAAAATACCCAACAAGAGTTTAGTTGAACCTAATAAAATAACAGATACTTCTGAACGAGCACCGAAACGGTACTGACCAGCAAGTCCTCCAGAACCATGACAAACAGGCATAGCACCAAACCAGCAACCGATCAAATTCATAATTCCCACGCTCATGGCAACATGAGATGTCTTTGCATGATGTTTTGGGAATAATTCATCAATAAGAGCACATAAAGCAATGACAGAATTTAATGTAGTAAGAGGTAATTGACCTAAACCGGCATTAAGAAAACCATTTTTGAATTGCTCGGGTGAAGGTACAATGACTGTATCAGGATAATGACCGCTTCCTACAGTAGGATGAGGCACATCTCTACCCTCTACAAACATTAAAATGAGGGCAAAAATTAAGCCAATAAAGAACAGAATTAAAGCAGATGGGATTTTTGTTCTATAACAAGCTACTACAAAAATAAAGCTCAAGAGAACCCATGTATTATTATCAGACCAGTTTGCAGCAGATATTTTCCATTGCAATTTGGGAATTAGATTATGTGCTTTGATGATCAATTGTACGGCAGTACCCAACTGTAGCCCTACGATTTCAAAGTGTTACAAGATGGTGTCATATGGCGACTGATCTTTATGTACCTTTTACAATTGCAGGAGGAGTAAATATTCCAACAAGATGAATTGTACGTGTTATACCGAGAAAAGTGATAAATGTTGCAACACTAAGACCAGCTGCCATATTCTCTTGAATTGGCATGTTCTTTGTCAATACAACGGCCGCAATTGCTTTTTTATCAGATTCAGTAAGTTTACTTTATTTTTAAATTTCTTGATTTATTAAATTTACCTTTCATCGGTTGAACACATACGGGAACTTGAAACATGAAACCTGAAAATATGTTCCAAATACCAGTAAACCAAAGTGTACTGGTTAAATTGATCTGACCAGAAATAGCTAAAGACATCATAATTGGTAAAAGAGTGCCTAGATCACCTAAACTACCAGAGATCTAAGATTTTACATTAGTATATTGAATAAATATCCTCAATATAAAATATACCTCATGTAATGTAAAATTTTCTTTAAAACGATTCAACGGCTTTTTAATGAATTGCATGATTATTATTTTTTGATTTCAAGATAAAGAAACTACATAATGCGCTCGAAATCTGATTATTTTTTATACTGAAAAATTGGAGAAAAAAAGACTGTTCTTTTCTACATAGCTACACAATCACTCGATTTTAATTGATTACCGGGCAACATTGCTACACAAAAAGATTAGCAAACAAAATCAAAAAAAAAAAAAGATAATAAAAGGTATTATTATCTTTATTGAATAAAAAGATAATGACACGATAATAACATCAAATTATATAGAAAATTATAATAAATTACTATAAAAGGTAACAAACAAATGATAAGTTGCTGCTACATCATTGGTGGTGGAGCATTTTCCATTTGGCTTGGCTTTCTCTTCCAGATAACTTCCAACTTGTCTCGCTCGGATAAAAGTCTTTCTAATGTAGCTTCCCATTGTTCAATTTCCTTATCTTCAACATTTCCTCCCATTTCTAGTAAACTTAATTTAGGAACTCCTTTATTTATCAAGATTTGTACAATTGCTTCAACATCTTGATGGATTATACCGTTACACCCAATATCCAATCGACGTACTTTACTTGATAATAACTCTGGTAATAAACTTGGATCTGATCCAAATCCACCGACACTGTTACTAAATAATCCTAAATAATCCAACTTGGTATCTAATAATGCTCCAAATCCCTTGGCACTGATTCCGTTTTCACCCAACTCTAAATGTTGAAGTCCATCGATAGCACCTGCTAATAACAAAGCTGCTTTATCCTCAAGTCGATTTTGACGTAATTTGAGTTCTAAAAGACCGCTTTTAGGTAAATTTCCAACTAAATGATCCAAAGAACTTGATTCAATTGCGTTATTATCCAACCAAAGATGAGTTAAAGTTTTGTTGATACCGAGAGATTGACCAATTGATTTGGCTAGTGCATTACCATGTAACGTACGAGTTTCATCAGAATTCTTCTTCTTTTTCTGCTCATCTTCATCTTCTAATTTTCCACCTTCAAGACCAAAAGCTGGAGGAGGTAAACTAGTTAAATCTTGTTCATTGCTAACAACATCTACCATTTTGAGCACACGCAAATGACGATTATTCTTTAATGCAGATGCTAGAACACTGGCACCTTCCAAAAATGGATTATCAGACAATTCTAATTCTTCGACTTGACTCAAAGGAGCTAAAACATGTTGTGCAATGATCTTTGCACCAGTGGCACCAATATTGTTGATTGCCATATTAACTTTTTTCAATCTTGTCAAAGAAGGAGCCAAAATCTCCATAGCTTCATTGTCCAATTCATTACGAGATACATTCAATTCTTCCAAATGCTTGTTTTTAGCTAAAGCTTCAGCCAAAAAATGAATTGTAGAATGCTTAAGTCCCTTATTTTCCAAATCAAGTTTCTGTAAGCCTTCGTTGGCAGCTAAACCTTCACAGAATAACCCAAATACATCATTATTGAAACCGAAACTAGTATTTCCCAAATTGAGTGTACGTAAAGTGTCATTTAGTGTTAATGATTCGCTTAGTTGGTCCATACATGTAGCATCAAGAGCATGACCTGAAACATAAAGATCACGCAAAGCTGTATTTGTACTGATAGCACGGAAAATACGACCAAGTTCTGCTGTAGAAATTCGACGAAAGCTAAGGATATGTAATGATACAAGCTTGGGATCATTTTCTTCTAGTTGCTTAACCCATCTGTCTACTGCACCATCGTTTCCTCCCCAAACCATATTTGTAATAATATTGTAAAAAAAAAGATAGAAATAAAAAAAAAAAGAATTTTTCGCTGCAGCACACGGAGACCGGAAATTTTGGGGCTGCCACCAAGCTAGCAGAATAAAATTTTTCGTCTGACATGTTATGCATTAAAATGTATAAGGCTGTCCGCACTCGCTGCCGAATATATCAAGTTCATGGCTCATTAATACATTCAGGTTTCATTCATCATATTTGCCTAACTTCTATACAGGATTTTAGTTTAAGCTTATAGATATTGAAGGTATTTGTTGAAGGATATTTAATATGAATCGTTAAGATATAATCAGCTTTATAAAACATAATTTGTTTATTAAATACACAATGTATAAAAATGCTGGATGGCCAAAAAAGATTTTTAAAATATCTGATAATTTATCATGTTTATGAGATGATTTTTTATGAATATATACCAAAAGCTAGCATTCAATAACGTCAATGCACTCATCATGTATTAAATGTCGTATAATTTAGTATAATTGATCAGAAGACTATGTAACCTATAACTTTTGGGATAGTATTTATATTCAATTCAATCTTTAAATATTAAAATAATAAAATTAGTAGGTCGAATGTAATAGTAATTAATTTGACTCGAGACAAAAAGCCTTGAATATGTGTGCCCTATATTTATGCAATTCTAAGAATAAACAATACAATTAAAAGTGTGAAATGCTACAAATTTATACTTTCAACAAGCGATTTTTTCTTTAATATTTATGCAAATTGCATGTACTTATTAGATTTCGCTTTTTATAGTATAAAATTCATGTTTTTATGAAATTTATATGTAATGAATGCAAGCACAATAAGTAACTGAGTGATTTGATGAACTGCTTTAAATGCATTAGCTTTAAAGCCGATAAAAATGTTTCGATTTCATTGTTTATACAACCGCCTCGATTTTTAAAATTGTTTATATTAGTTTGCGTATTTCAGAAACCTGTACGTATTTTTTTTAATGAAGAATAACAAGGGATGTGCACAAATTTGAGGTATTTCTAAAACTTATCGTAATGATATACTAGCTTAACTTTATTTTCTAGTTATTTATTGTGTATATTAATATATTAAACAATTGTTTTTAAATTGTTTTATTAATTACTCAGCGTAAGACAAGAGAAGTAATTCTTATTCACGAGACGGGTGCAATGAAAATGTTAACATTTGGGGAAATAAATTAAAATAAAAAGCTATAAAAAATCAACAAAAATGTAGGAAGGATAATAACAATACAGTGAAAAAAAAATGAATATACGATAATGGAGGATAGAAAAAACCAATAGAGATAGACTACAGGAGGGAATGGCATTGATCTTCAACAATCATTTTATGAATGTTAAGTCGGATGCTAGCCAGAATCGCTGTATGAGAAACTAAAACTTAGTTACATATTAACCGCATACGAGCGAGCCAGATTTGCGAGAATGAAACAAGAAGAATTTCATATGAATCAATCCCTTTAACCTAGCAGTACCAAAGATAGGAAAAATACAGGGAAAAGAAGGCTTCTTTGATATCTGCAATGGAAGTAATAGGCCATACTTTTCCTTAGGTGGATAATGAAAAAGTAAGTGGGAGGAGGAACCACGAGACGTAACACACACAGGGCACAAAGGAAACTCAAATACGGTTGGTATCAGCAAATGAAGGAAACTTCTGTTGACAGTACACTCATTAATCAAGCAATGTATAACATTTCGGTAAGCAACAGTGAAAAATAATGACCAAAAGTATTTCCAACTAGCAGCAGAAACCTTCCTAAGAAACTCAGGAGCTATTTGCGATGACTGAAAGGCAGCTCGAAAAAGCTTAGCCGAGACCTTGTATCTAGCCACAGATTGAGACACATCAAGAGACAGAAGATTCACAAAAGGAGTAAAAGAAATGTTCATGTCCACGAAGAAAGCTGCACGACATAATGGAATAAAGAAGTGTTGAAGACTGAAATTTCCAGCGATTAAGCTCTTATAGATTGCTGGAGAATCACTTTTCCACACCAGAAGGCCTGGATCTAGATTATCTTTCAGCGAAGTAAACGCAAATGAGAATCATAGTGGAATACATTGGAGACCAGTATTTGTTTAACTTTAGCTGGAATAAACATTGACGAAGAATGTGGAACATAAAATGCAGCCTGTATAGGTAAACTTAGAGCATTAGCACGGTTAATGATAGCTTGATTAAAAGATCGAGGAATGTAATTGATAGCTCGATAGAGCATATCAAGAGCATTGATAATTCTTTGTTTCTGTACACCCTGAGTCCGAGAACAAGAAAAAAGAAGAGGAATATGATGATAATGACATTGATTGGTATTTCAAGCGTGATAATTGAGCATATAGAATACTGGATGATCGTCAATGGCCTGTTGGCCCAAAGTAAGCAAAGGTTGAATCCAACGGAGAAAAAAAGCAGAAGATTGCAATCGGATATCTATAATCCCAAGGCTTATTAAACGATTTATAATGATATGAGTCAGCGTATATTACTTATTAGTGCATGTCTATTCAATATTAGCTGTACTTTAATTGAGGATTGAATGAAATAGAGATCCATATACTGTGTTTTGGATCAATATGTGCCTATTCCACACCCATAAGTCAAAATTTATCGAGGCTTCAGATAATTTCAAAAGATTTCCAATTATTTCGCTTAGTATTACACCGATCTTCGTCTAATTTATATCACAATGTGCCTTCGCTTTTTGGTTATTGATGTTGCATCCACAGTTCTGTGTAGTTATCTTGGTTAGGATTATGGCACAGTTTAGTAGGACATGTTCTGTATTGCTGTGTAATATGCTATAAAGCTCAGTTAATATCGTGTAATGTGGAATTATGGTATCACATAGGTTTGATTGGATATATAAATATGTACTTATTTAGATTAGTCTTAATTAAAAAAGTTTGGATATAAAAGAGATGCTCCCCATCTTTTAATAAAGTTCTTTAGTTTTTGTGTGTGATTTAATTTAATCAGTTCCTTTATTAAATTATACATTTTTTCTTGCAACAATATTTATCTTAAATCTTGTGGCAATTCAATTGATATGCGTCGCCACTATAACCTATAACCTCCTAGATGCTTCCAGAGTGAATTGCCACAAGATTTAAGATAAATATTGTTGCAAGAAAAAATGTATAATTTAATAAAGGAACTGATTAAATTAAATCACACACAAAAACTGAAGATTCTTTATTAATTATTAATCATGTCTTTATATACGAAATCTATAAGCTGTAGATAAAGACTACTTTATTAATCAGCTCATATATCAATCAAATAGTGTTACCTAGCACAGCATCTTGGTTGCACTTAATAAACTTTGAGGTTTCTTATTATACATCTTGTAGCATGTCCCTTACTATAAAAGAACTACCAATCTAAAAGGAGTCATTATCTTATCATAAACATCTGTGGATACAACACAGAGCACATAAATATGCTCAAATGCGGCCATCAATAAGCTCATAAGATTATCGATGCGCTCATATGGGAGCATTTCAAATATTGACTGGAACGACAATTAATGTAAATTGAAAAACAGTATTTTCAAATATAAATTCCTTTTGCTTCGTTAATTACAAGCTTTTTAGTGTGAAGCATCATTATGCAAGTCAAATTGTGAATTAGTTGATGTGATAGTGAGAACTAATAAAAAAAATTATAAAACAATAATAAGTCAACTAGAATATTGTTTCCTTTATTATCTAATAAAAAAAAACTGAAGAACTCTCTTACTGCACCAAGAGTTCTTCTTTATATACATTTCATTCTATTCTAATTTCAATATTATTTGCCTAGCACAAATAATGATCTATACACCTGTTTGTTCGTTGTATATTTTCTATATAATTTAGTCTATTGCTTAACTCTATCTATATTGTTTATAGTGATTTTATATCGGTGGTAATTTAAATTTCGTTCTATATCGGTAATTGTTTATTCCATATTGAGTTTCTCTTTTTGTTGGTTATCAAATGAAACAGAGATCATGATGTGCCTTAACCACACAAATATTTCGAAAGGTATGCGTATTAAAAGTTTTCAGATTTTTGAAGTGTTAAATTTGACATCGCCACATAAGCACGCCGATGTTCTTTAAAACGAGCATTTGTTTGTATTTTACGTTTAAATGTTCCACTATACTACTATAATTTCTGGGAAAATATATCTGCAAATCACTATGGGAAAAAAACGCAAAAATAACAATTTTAAAATTTACAGTTATTTATTTCTTTACATGAAATTGTTATAAAGTTATACCTTTCCAACAAGGTCTTCACGTAAAACAGTTTCCGCAGCGATTGTTATAGTAGTTTTTTCAGAAAATTTGTAATTTGTAGTTTATATCTCATTTTACACCTATTTATTATGTAAAATTTGGACAAAAATTCACATTAAAATTTGTGTAAAAACCAATTGAAATCTTGAAGGTTTTTTAAAGATACGCACCACTTC
Organism: Mucor plumbeus; assembly: GCA_016758945.1. NCBI lineage: Eukaryota > Fungi > Mucoromycota > Mucoromycetes > Mucorales > Mucoraceae > Mucor > Mucor plumbeus. Next base: position 44,144 of record JAEPRC010000273.1, read on the forward strand.
TTATAAACACGTTTCAAGTTTAAATATTTTTCATAATGCGTTGCAAATTTATCTAATGATCTAGCTATTGCTGAATTTTTAGTTACATTTTTCATAGAAAAAAACGGGATTTTTGCCCTTTTTTTTTCAAACCCAAAATTTGGTACGAGGGTATACTTGTCTTTTTTTTAGAGCCAAACCGACGATATTCTTTTTTTTTTTACACATTTTTGAGGATATCTGTACGAAAAATCAAGATTTTAAAGAAACCTAAATTACATCCGATAGAGCTCTATGCGATATATGGCACAAATAAAAAAAATAATTGCTGCTTAAAATTAACGGTTATTCTGAAATTTACTACAAAAAAAGGTAAAAAAAAAAATGATAAGAAAAAAAAAAGGATGCCCAGAATTTTTTTATACTTAAACATGCTATAAAATGCTTCAAAACAAGTAAGTTTTATTATTAAAAAGTGAAGGTATAGCTTAATTTTTTGTAAAAATATGAAAGCTCAAATTTTTAATTCTTAGCTGTGAAACATGTGTAAAAATCTGAAACATTAGCACTGAGAAGGTTATGCCAACTGCAAAAAATAGGATATTTTTGGATACTTATTTTTTAACTAAAATTTAGCATCTCAGGTACATTGGCATATAATTTTTTCTTAGCGTTATTTAGTGAAAAACAAATTGGGCAGGGATTAAAAGTGAAGCCCAGATTTCAAAGAAAAAGCAGTGGATTTTACCTGTTTTAGAGTCTTTCGTAAGATTTAAAATAATTTTAGGAACAGGCAGCATAATGCAGCCAATCCGTATGTATTTAGCGATGCTTAAGATATACTATAAAAAGTACTTCGTATAGGATTAGTTATGGAAAAGCCGATTTTGAAGACAAAGCATGGTAATATCCATGTTTGTGTTTCCAGACAAATCATTAAATGCACTGGTATGCCCAGGAAAGACGATATGATGTATACACGAAATATTGTGTGTATTACAAATTACCAAACTTTCTTTATTTATAATATGCATGTATCCAAACAGATCCATCCTGTTACTTGGTGTAATTGTGGATGACAATGACATTTAATTACTGTATGTTTAACCAGCATGACATCTGAAATAAAGAGGAAAATAAACCCATGATTATGAGTATAAACATATTAAGATATAACAGCTGAATAAACAGCACATAAGGTATGTTCTCTTATTTTCGGAATTGCTCATCAAATACTTTGAGAATTGATATTTTAAACTTGAGGTCATGATAGAAATGAAAAGAAAATCAGGTAATTGTTCATATATTTAATAAGATTTTTGATTTTGTGATAGTATATGCATCAAGATCAGAGATAAACACCTCTCCTAATATCACTGGGCGCTAAAAGTAAATAATCAAGAGATTTATTTGGATCAAAGGTTATTATATATATTGAAAAACAAAGACTATTTATTCTCCTGATTTAAAGATATGGATATTTATTCATGTTTTTTAACCATGCTTTGTTTAATTTTATACATTTAATTGGCGTCTGACTTGCCTTTGAAAGAAAGCCACCGGATTTTTGGTCACATCAACACACAATGCTTCCTTTTTTTCCCTCCGAGTGAGTGAATAACAAGAGGGAATATTTTCTTTTCCATCTTCTTTTTTCTTCCTGTTATCGAAACTAATTCTCTAACAGAAAGATGAGTGATAATGAACGCACAGGGCCTAATGGTGATGATGAACTCTCACTTCCCAAAGGTAAGAAAAGACAAAAATTGGAGTTTTAGAAACGAACTTCTAATATTTTCCTTTGGCGTTTTCATAGCTACTGTCCAAAAGTTAATAAACGAAATGATGCCTGATGATATTGTTTGTGCAAAAGACACACGCGATCTTTTAATCGATTGCTGTGTTGGTAAGATTTGAAATTACAATTCATTCGGATTAATTTAATTAACATTTTTTTATAGAATTTATCCATTTAATTGCGTCTGAAGCTAACGAAATTTGCGAAAAGGAAACTAAAAAGACAATTGCAGGGGAACATGTTGTTGCAGCATTACAAGCACTTGGCTTTGAAGAATATGTTGAAGAAGTGGATGATGTTTTTAAAGAACACAAGAAACAACAAAAGGTATATTGTGTATATTTTATAGTGAATTAACGACTAAATTTAAACAATAAAAAAAGGACCGAGATAAGAAAAGTACAAGATTAGAAAATACTGGCATTTCTGAAGAAGAATTACTACGACAACAGGAATTACTTTTCGCTCAATCACGTATAAAATTCGAGGCTCAACAACAGTAATTCATTTTATTATAACAAACATATTTACCTTTATTTTGTACAGTTCATCTACTAAATACGCACCCAGATTCAAAATCATCAAATAATCGCCCTTTTTTTTCTTCTTTTTCTTTCGTTGAAATACACATATATATACTGAAATAAAACTAAAGTCCCATATCGAATCATTCAATACCGAGAAAGCGCACCTTGACTCCCGAACTAGCGCGCTGAGCGCGGGCGATTCTATTCTTCTTATTGTCAATGCTGGGATTATAAAAAGAACAAGATTCAATCTTTTTTTCTATTTCATTCATCACTCTTTCTTGTTTTCTTAAATTAAACATGTTGCGCACAACAACAAACTTGATGAAAAAGTCTAGCATTTTACGACTTCATTATACTACAATAGTACCTAAACATCATGTTCCATTCGACGAAAAGCCATTTCCATTTTCTAGATTTCAGCCATGTTGCCCTGATGTAGAAATAAAACAAGCAGAAAATGGTTTTGTGCCGTGTAAAACTCATCCTTTTCCTTCCGTTCTTGGTAAAAAAATTGATATGACAGATTCCATGACAAGACCTGCTGGTATTAGACATTTAGTGGGCTGCATTGGGGCCGATGCGATGGAGTGGACTCGTGCTAAAGTAGAAGCAGTTCCAGGAATTATGCAATCATTAATGACAACTGAAAATCAATGGCTCAAACAAAATCGATCACAAGTACTCAATGATAAGGTTGTTTTGACAACTGTTGCTGAAAGACCTGCAACATCAACCAAACCAGATGTCATGCTGTTTCCCGAATTTAAAATTTTTAAAGCTGTGTCTTCAACGAATGGTATAATTGACAGCGATTCTCCACTCTACAATGCATTGGAATCAATTTGGCAAAATCCATACAATTCATTACCTCCTCAAAAAGAATGGGAAGATATTAAAGCAAATACAGTTATCTTTGTTTGTACACATGCTCGCCGAGATTTAAGATGTGGAAGATTGGGTCCATTGATTGTTGATGAATTTAATCGAGTGATTCAAGAGAAAAGATTGCAAGACAAAGTCGAAGTATGGGGTACTAGCCACTTTGGAGGTAAGAGCAATGTGATATGTTTCAAAGTGGGGAGCTCGGAGATGTTGACCCTTTCTTTACATTTTGATAGGTCATAAATTTGCAGGTAATGTCATCATTCATCAACGAGGTTTAGGAGGCCATATCTATGGCAATGTTAGACAATGCCATGTGCCAACAATTGTAGATAGACACATTTTACATGGTAAAGTAATTGAAGAGATTTGGAGAGGGGAAGTAACCCCTCCTACCATCTAATTCATATATCACGTGAAATACTATGTTATAGACAAAATAAAACCCTCTTTTTTATTTGTTTATTTTTTTTTCGCTCTTTTTCACTTCTTTCAAATTTAAACACTATAACATATGGAATCAATACAACAAGGAAACCCACAAAAACAAGAAAAAGACATTGCTCATCTTTATACTAGTTTACAAGCACTTGGTGATAACAATATTAATCCCGAAGCAAAGTTTATTCCACTTCCATCTTCTCTTCCAATATCACCTAGTTCATCTTCCCCTATCATACCCAATAAATTGAAACCATCTCCACTTCAACAAACTACTGAAAATAATATAGAAAAACTAGATGACTCAGATTGTCCATGTCAACATATACTCAAAGAAGATGATGCAACCATTTGTTCGCTTTGTAATAATCCTATTCCAATTATTCAAGAGCTTTTAACCGAGAAAATTCAATATGAAAAAGAAATCGAAACTTTACAAGAACAATTAAAATCTGAACAAAGAAACATTGAAGAACAATTAGTTAAAATAGGTCAACTTAATACCCGAATAGAACAAGTAATGGTTGAGCTTGATGATAAAACCGCTAATTTTCAAACTTTACAAAACGATATGGAATTACTTAACGATAAATATGTGGATGAAATTGAACGAGTAGCAGAAATTCAACATTCTAAAGATATGGTTGAAAGTGAATTAGAAGATTTATCGAGAAGATTATTTGAAGAAGCAAATGGCATGGTTGCAAATGAAAAACGTGAAAAATATAATTTGGAAGTAGCTCAAAAACATTTGGAAAACCAATTACAGGAGACAAGAGATCGTTTAGGAGCTGAACAAATGCAACTGAAGGAGTTGAGAAAACGTATGGAGGATATGATGGAGGTTGAGAAGACTGTAATGGAAGTACCTAAAACACCAGATCATATCAAGGATATTACAAGTCTTTTGGCTGAACGTATGAATTTACATGAACAAAAAAATGCACATATAGACGCTATGATGTTGGATGAATTTCAAGAATTTGTAAAGACTGGCACTGCTGTCAGTTTAAAAAAAATTCATACTATACCCTTCATGAAGAATTGCCAAGAAGAAGATGTTGAGGCTTGTTTACGATTTGGCCCAAATAGTAGATTATCAGCCCGTAAAATGAATGAAGCCATTGTTTTGAATACTTGTTTCATTGAAGAATCTCCACAAGGCTTTGCTGAAGAGCAAGCTAAACGTGCCATTGGTGAATTACCACTTAAGATTTCAGGTGCCAAATCAATGATGTGGGAGAGATTTAGCAGCAATAATCAAGCAACCGTATTTAGTGGTTGTCAAGCTTGTGGAAGAAATGATGGCACAGCTTTGCCTTATCGTTTTAGAATTTCTTATTTCGACGATTGGGCTTGCATCGATCGTTTTTGCAGAGATCGTTTAGTTGCTGTTTGTGAGTTTTACGTGTTAATTCGTAATATTAAACAGGGGTTATACAACAATAGAAGCATCCCTGACTTGTACCATGAAGCAATGCGCTTAAGATTGCAAATGTTTTATGCAAGGTAATGTTGTTTTCTTTTTTCTTTAAAAATCCTGTTTACTAATATATAATATAATTAGAATGGGTGCATTGCCTTGGACCCTAAGAACATCTGGTGTAGATCAAGGTCCTAGAGTGGTAACTTCGGAATCATCTCCTTTACCTAAATCAGCAAAAACTGCAAATGAGTTGGAAACACGCAGGGGAAGTTTGGATGACATTCATACTACAGCATCATCCCTGAGTGCTTCCATTGCAACAACCGAGAAAAATGATCAACAACCGGAACCACCATTAGCACCTTCACAACAGCATGAAGGTACGCCTCTTACAACAACTAATAATATGACCACCGCTAATACTAATCCTATCGACATTACACATAATGGTATTGTTACTGATGAAATCACTACAGATAACATTATCACTACCACTACTACTACTACTACTACTAATACTATTACTACTTCACTTACTGATGTCTTTAATTAATCAACGAAAAGAACTTTTTTTAATATGTAATCAATGATTATAATCCCTCCTCCTTCTTTTAGCTTTATGTATAGACATTATGAAACCCTTTCTCTTTTCGAATGAATGATGTATTATAATAAACACAGATGTGATTCATCTTCATATCTGTTCTAGTTCAAAAATATTGATTTGATGGTAATTTATTACCAATATTACAGTATACATATGAGATGTATGAAAATTTACACTGACAGGCTCATTAAAATCTTTAAATTTCAAGTTTTAATCGTAATTTAATTTGTTATCAAAAATAGGTACGATTAAAGAGCATTAACATAAGCATTTATCCAATACAAATGAGATAGGGTCTTCTCCCCATAATCCTTGGCTGTCATTACTTTCATTCATCTTATGTATGATAGGGTTGGCTATCTTCTCAAACCAGTCCGTAGTCATGGTACAGAAACTTAGTATCAAGATGAGGCATCTGGCATCTTAGTTTTTTTTTTTAAAAAACTTGTCTAGTGAACTTCTAATCCAATGGTTTTTAAAATATCATCATGTTCAATCTTCAAAACACCTAATATCTTTAAATTTTTTCCCAAAGATCTCTAACAATATACTGAGATTAAGCCTTCACCGTTAAAATTTGCTTCTTTCAGAAACATTTATAATATCAAAAATATATTTTTTTCTTTCATCGAGATAAATAGTCTTTCTGGCGAATCAATATAATTTATTTACATCTTTTAAAAATATTGGAAAGGTTACTCTCCATAAATTAAAATAAAATTTATTAACGTCAATTTTCAAAGTTTTCAATCTTCAAAATCAGAGCGCCTCACTTTTTTCTAGTAACTAGCCTCATACTCTATAATTTTAGAATATATCTTAAGCATCGCTAAATACATACGGATTGGCTGCATTATGCTGCCTGTTCCTAAAATTATTTTAAATCTTACGAAAGACTCTAAAACAGGTAAAATCCACTGCTTTTTCTTTGAAATCTGGGCTTCACTTTTAATCCCTGCCCAATTTGTTTTTCACTAAATAACGCTAAGAAAAAATTATATGCCAATGTACCTGAGATGCTAAATTTTAGTTAAAAAATAAGTATCCAAAAATATCCTATTTTTTGCAGTTGGCATAACCTTCTCAGTGCTAATGTTTCAGATTTTTACACATGTTTCACAGCTAAGAATTAAAAATTTGAGCTTTCATATTTTTACAAAAAATTAAGCTATACCTTCACTTTTTAATAATAAAACTTACTTGTTTTGAAGCATTTTATAGCATGTTTAAGTATAAAAAAATTCTGGGCATCCTTTTTTTTTTCTTATCATTTTTTTTTTTACCTTTTTTTGTAGTAAATTTCAGAATAACCGTTAATTTTAAGCAGCAATTATTTTTTTTATTTGTGCCATATATCGCATAGAGCTCTATCGGATGTAATTTAGGTTTCTTTAAAATCTTGATTTTTCGTACAGATATCCTCAAAAATGTGTAAAAAAAAAAAGAATATCGTCGGTTTGGCTCTAAAAAAAAAGACAAGTATACCCTCGTACCAAATTTTGGGTTTGAAAAAAAAAGGGCAAAAATCCCGTTTTTTTCTATGAAAAATGTAACTAAAAATTCAGCAATAGCTAGATCATTAGATAAATTTGCAACGCATTATGAAAAATATTTAAACTTGAAACGTGTTTATAAGAAGTGGTGCGTATCTTTAAAAAACCTTCAAGATTTCAATTGGTTTTTACACAAATTTTAATGTGAATTTTTGTCCAAATTTTACGTAAATAAATGCAAAATTAAAAATTGTATAAAAACCATTTAATACACTAATATCGACATTTATTAGTAACTCATATTAGGTGTTATAATCATCTATTCACTGGCCTTAATAACTCATATCAACAATTCAACAGCGCTTGGCAATAATGATGCAGTGGAATTACATACTAAAAGCTTGATAATCATAAAATAACTTAATTTACAAGTATCACTCACAGAGTTCATGCCACTTGAAATATTAAAGTGCAGCAATAATAAAGAGATACTTAAAGTGAAC
>JAEPRC010000274.1:0-2500 GCA_016758945.1 Mucor plumbeus
AGAGCTTCAAAACAAGTAATTTTCATTATATAAAAGTACTAGCATGGCTTAAATATTTGTAAAGATATGAGAACTCAAAGTTTTAACTTTTAACAGTGAAATATATGTAAAATCTGAAATATTAACACTGAAATAATTTTTTTCACATAAGAATTTTATTTCACATAAAACAGCTTTGAATTGGGCTTTAATATCTCATATTCACGCATGTATTTTTTACACAATAATGTGTTGATTAACTAGAACCTTTTAAATTTATTCCTAAAAGCCCCATTTTTATATAACAATATGCTCCGTAACTTTGCTTTTGAAGGTTTCATACACGCTTATAATGTATCACTATTCACTATGGGAAAAAAACGCGAAAATGGCTATTTTAAAATTTGCAGTTATTTGATTCTCTACGCAAGATTGTTATAAAGTTATACCTTTCCAATGATATCTTCACGTAAAATAGTTTCTGTAGCGGCCGTTATAGTAATTTTTTTCTGAAAAATTGTAGTTTATATCTCATATTGTACCTTTTTTCCCGTGGTGTATAATACACTCGTTGAAATGATAAAGAGATCAATAAACAGTGTTATATCAGGCTTAATTACTTCCATATTCCCATTCAGCTAACAACAATAAAGATAAAATGACAAGTGCTGATAAAATAAGCTCTATTTTACACACAATTTTAACAAATCTTGCTGCTTCTTGGTCCTGTAGACATTCGTTAAAACAAATTAGAATACAACTGATATACATTTTGTTGTATTTAGAGGCATCTCTAAAGCTTTTTGATGTACATAAACATTGTGCTATATTGCTGTATAAAGCATGAATTTTTTATGTACTGATAAAATTTGAAGAAGATCTTTTTCGTCAAAATCTTATATTAATTACCTATAGGCCTTAAAATGTTAATTATAAGAGATTACAGCCAAAGTGGATAAATACACGAATATAGCCACTCCAAGATATACCAAACAATGAACTGCATATGGTAATTTTTTGTTTATCAATTATGAAAGCGTACTTGAATCTGTTACAAATGAAATAACACATTTGCACTTGAAGGCTCTATAATGGGATCACTTTTTCTTTATTTAAAAATTTTAATATACATGTATAAATATTCACAACTCATGCAAAAAAGTTAAAGACTTGCTCTTTCTTCTACATCACTATATCCATTCAAGTTCTTGTTCAAGGCCATCTTTGCAACATTGATAGCATCATGTCCAAATAACCAAGGTTGGAAATCACCATCAGACCATTGATTAGGGTTTTTTACATGCACCTTTTGAACAGTATCGTCTGAAACAACAATTTTCATAGCCTTATCACGAGCAATTTGATCGTCACCGTCAGGCATATGCCAAATATCACCATTATCCAAAGCACCCTTTTGAATTTTTTCTGCACGAGGTCTACGAATCTTTTCATACAATTTTAAAAGATCAGGAATTTCATCAACAGATTCAACTTGGGAGAACAAGACACCAAGAGTAGCGCCATCTTCAATTGCTTGAGCAGCACCCTTTTTAAGAAACAAAAAAAAAAGAAATGTTAGTATCTTTATATATATATGAAAAACGCATAATACATAGTACCTGTGCAAGATAAGGAAGCATCGCATGGGCTGCGTCGCCAATAAGAGCCACTCTTCCACTAGAACTGACCCAATGACTTAATACAGGAAGATCTGCCAAGGTCCACTTTAAGCAACCAGAGACGTGAGTGAGGACTTTTCTAATGACTGGATCAAAATTTCTATAGTGGTATTTCATTTCATCCAAATTACCAGGCTCATTCCATTGACCAACAGCAGCTTCACCAGGATGAGACATGACAAGGTTATACAATTCACCGCCTCTCATAGGGTAAGCCATAATATGGCGACGATAACCAATCCAGCAGTTTGAATTAAGATCGTCCATTAGGTGAGAGATTTCGGGATCAGAGCGCATAATTTCAACAGGGACAGTAGCACGATAAGCGCAATTAGTAGATTTTTTAGGGAGGATAGTTTCGTCAGGAATGACAGCAGCACGGACGTTGGAACGGATACCATCAGCGCCAATAATAAGATCGCCTGTGTACACACTACCATCTGATAATCGAACAGCAATAGCATTATCATCTACTGAATCAACTCGGGCATCTAAAACTACTTCAATTCCAATTTCAATAGAAGCATCATATAATAATTGCAAATAATCAGCACGATGAATAAGTAAATATCTATATATAAAAAAAAGTAAATTAACAAATGTTATAGATCGCTTGTTTTTATTCATGCACTTACGGATAACCATAACGTTCGATCATCTTTGGTTTTAAGGGAGTACTACCAATAATTTCACCTGTAGAATATCTTCTCATATTGATATTACCAGGCCAAACAACTTTAGTCTTGAACTTCTCTAATAAACCCCAAGCATCAAGAATACGAGATGTGTTGGGAGGAACCTGAATACCAGCACCTACTTCACTGAGTTGTTTAGCACCTTCC